>QODF01000059.1:456405-499738 GCA_024372805.1 Oostethus manadensis | reverse complement strand
ATTGAAAGCATCAATTTGGCGGAGTTCCCATGTAAGTGCAAAAACAACATACAATTAGTTAGGACACATTCTCAATACAATACTAAACATTCTCCGTTCCATTCCATTTTCCGACGCTTATCGGGCTCCAGTCCGGGTGTAGCAGTCTCAGTAGGGAAGTCCAGACTTCTTGGTCTCCGGCCACCTCTTCCAGTTCCATCGGGAGGACACCAAGGCGTTCCCAGGGAAGCTGTGAGACATAATCCCTCCCCGGAGAAGACTCCTCCCCGAGGCCTTCTCCTGGCTGGGCAAGCCCAGAACATCTCACCAGGGAGGCGTCTGGGAGGGATTCGGACTAGATGCCCGACCCACCTCAACTGGCTCTACTATAAAGTCCTCCCGGATGGCCGAGCTCCTCGCCCTATCTCTTAGGGTGAGTCCAGCCATCCTACAGAGGAAACTCACTTCCGCCGCTTGTATCCACGATCTCGGTCTTTTGGTCATGACCCAAAGCTCATGACCATAGGTGAGGGTGGGAACGTAGATGGTCAATTGAGAGCTTTGCCTTCCGGTTCATCTCTCCCGGTCTGGTACAGCGACCGCATTACGGCAGACCTCTACGCTCCAACCGTCCCTCACTCGAAGACCTCGAGATACTTGAACTCCTCCACCTGGGGCAAGACATCACTCCCAACCCGAGGGTACAATCAGCCTGTTTCCGACTGAAAAGCACGGCCTCGGATTTGGAGGTGCTGAGTCTCATCCCGGAAGCTTCACAACGAGCTACAAACCGCTCCAGTAAACGCTGAAGGTCACAGCCCGATCCTAAGATCCTAAGGCCACCAAACTGGAGTCCTTCGACGCCTCGACTCCCTCTAGAAATTCTGTCCGTGAAGGTTTTGAACAGAATGGGTGACAGAGGGCAGCCTTGGCGGAGGCCAACGTTCACTTGGGACAGGCTGGACCTACTGCTGGCAATGAACCGTCCAGTTGCCATCCATTCAATGCCCTGCAGGAATGGGAATCTTCACAGACACAGGAGCTGGTGATACGACTACACAGTCCAACTGTTTTCAGCAGAAGTCCAATTCCTCTGGGTCACACATGGACAAGTTTCCCAGTAGGACACTGGAATCCCCAGTGCTGCTTTCCAGCACGCCTTTGACAGACCCTGAAAAGTGTTCCGAGCGACAGTCGGGGCAATTTCCCCAACTCAAAGGCGCAGGGAAGTAATCCTCTCATCCTTCAGGGATGACTTAAACACGTAGGCACCGAGCCGAGGCCCTATTAAGCCCACAACCGGCTCAGCAAGTCTCCCTTGCGGCATCGCCAGATAAGAACATGGTCTAGACCCTCTCGGGGAGTTTGATTCGATTGGATGTCACTATACAAACTCTCAATTTAGGATTCTGATATCAACCGATACCGACACGTGCACCATCGCGTGGACACAATGTGGCCACACCGGCGCCGCTACAAGCTACCGGAGTCCGGCTAACGTCGGTGCTGTCCAGTCCTGACTGTGAGGAATAACCTGGGACTGAAGTATTAGAGGCCGCACCTGAGCAATGCCAGTACGGGAGCCCGAATAGGCCTACGTATGGCAGTTTTTAAAAAACCCTTTTCATTATAGGTAAAAAAAACATACCGATGTTGCATTTTTAGGACAATATCGGGCCGATCCCTAGCATGGGCGGATGTACAAAGCTGCAGTATCGCTATCGGTTAGGAAAAAGTGTCGAGCCAGCATTATTTCACACCGCACTTCAGAAATCTATGCAATTTTTTCTGAGTGAAAGCGTATTTACTGTACACATAAAAAGCCAAAGCCAAAGAAAGCAGAATGAGAATTCTAAGTCAAGTCGCAGCTCCAAAAGATCCAAGGGTCCAGTTGATTGGGCATTTCCAAGCTGCTCTATAGTGTGACTCTTCCGGGCGGCCAAAAGTTAATGAGCGCGGGAGGTGCTGCTGCTCCGAAACCACACGTATTTGGCACAAAGAGAAGCTCCCTTTAAAGGTGTATGAAGAAAAGCTACCCCGCGTACAACCCCGAGTTTGCAGCACCAGACCCCGTTTCATCTGCACTGCGCTTTTAACAAGATAAACCCTCCACTGACAGTGACCCGAGATGAAAGCGGGAGACACAAAGCCAGCAAGAGTTCAGGGAAAGTTCTCGGATGCCCCACCTACCCGCCCACTCACCCCCACAAACCCACGGCTGATGCAGCAGAGGAGGGGCGGGAAAAGTTCCCCGTGGCCTCCACTACAACTTTGGGCTTGATCCCGCGTGGAGGCCTTGCTTGTGAGCAAAAGGATGCTACGGCTGACAGCTCTAATCTTGCAGATTCCCTTAATCTCCCTCCATCTCGGGCGCTTCTTTTGTTCCTACGTCTCTATCTGGACCGAGTGTGTGAACTTTAACTGGTGCTAGTTTTGAAACTGGGATTTTACCAGTGCTTCCTTACATCGCTGGAAAAATAATAAATGAAAGTGTCAACGAATCCCGAGCCAGCGTTGGTTCCTATTTTGTTGCATTTGCAGATGCACTTTATTGCACCGATGGGACTATTCCATCTTGGGCTTCCAAATGTGTGGGAACAATGAAGAAAGCTTACATACGGCATCTGAGAGGGAGGAACCGAGAGAGATAAGAGTGAACAAAAAAGATCTTCTCTTTCCGTGTGGAAGTGGTACGTTTTTGTCTCCCTGGACCCTCCCTCCCCACTCTATTTGTAGCACCTTCTTAAGTGTAGAATAAGTAGATTGAAGAGGCTAACTTGTTAGCTTCCAATTCCAGCGCCCGCCATCTGTTATGAAACCGTAGTCTGTGCAATTTCATGCAAAGAAAGAATAACCGGAGTGACTATTGGGGTGTTATTTCAGGTCTACTAATGTTCAAAACCGGGTTTGACTTACAAAAGACAAGCCTACCAGAAAAGTCACTGATCACCGCCCGCCCTTCCTCTTTCTTCTCCTGGGAACGAAAACCATTAACGTCGTCGTCTTCAGCTCTAATCCTTCTACATTTGATCAAACGTACTTAAGCAGAGTCCGAGATCACCACCTAAGACTTCCACTTCACTCGTCCAGCCACTACTTCGTGGAGCTGCACCCGAAGCATCACGGAAAATGTATTTTTTAACCATAAAGTATTTTTTGAAAGTGTGAAATAAGCTGCGGCTTATACCCTGGAAAGTCCGATTGAGAAAACGAAGTGGGCTGAGCCATACAGCCGTGTACTGCTGCTGGTTCTGGAATGGTACTTCTCAGACCGGGCATATTCTGCTAAGTTCTCCAGATGCTTCAGTACTTCTTTACCTGACCTCTCTAGTGAATGAATGTTTTTAAGGCCATTACTGCAAAAAGGTCCCCAGCCCAATGTCATTTATGGGCCAGATTTGGGCCACCAGTTGAATGGTCCTGTTCTAAACCCTCCCGTGAGAATGATCCACCATGCCCTGGCAAATAGAGCAATATTTAGGGAAGACGGGATTGGTTTGGCTTCCGCTGGCTTGCACATCGGGTCGGATATCTGGACCGGAAGAGTTTGTGCAGGGGTGCTTTGTGTGATCCGTGTGCTGGTGCCAGGCAGCAGGAAGACTCCGGGCTCTCACAGATGGCGTTCTGAGCCGCCGGCGCTCTGCAGTCAAGCGAGGCTCTTTCAGGTCCACTGCTGTCTTTATTGCGAGTGCAGGCGAGAGAACACCACGCATGTTTTTGGGCCTCGTTTGCTCAGGTCAGAGGCCACGGGTGGCTGGACAAAGGGGCTCATTCCAAAGGTGTGGATTGTCCAATTACTGCATATTGTGGCTTCACGGCTGTAGAAGAAAAAGAAACACGTGAGGAGAGAACAATCATTTCTCTGTACGTGCGAGTCGTCCTCCTGATGCCAGAGCCTCCTGGGATTCTCTTGCGTCTTTGTCATATTCGCTGCCACTGCTCGGGACAGGAAGTCAAGAGGGTTCAAGAGGGATGGCGGCACCTCACACAAACCAATTATCCACAAGCTCCCGAGCCTTCATTTCTGTGCTGCAGCTTTGAGCAGTTGTGATATTCCATGATGAATTACCATGACCAAAAATGAGAAGGGGAGACGGGAGGTGGGGGGTGGGGGGCGCAATAAAGCAAGCAAGGGAGAAACTAAAAGTGGAAATTCCAGGAGGAATTCTCTGCCTCCACTCCCTCGGGGTGATCCGTGTGTTGGCGGGGAACTGTACATTTCTCTGGCGAACGCATCTCCTTCTCTCCTTCCGCCCACGCCAGTCTCCGGAAACAAATGAAGTCTGCGCTGTGGAGTTCCTTAATGCAGGCAATACTTGTGTTGCACACCTCCTCTGAATTACGCAAACTCCCAAACCACGCTTTGACCGCGACTGAGAAAATTACCTTCTGTCTGCGCTCAGGGACAAAGAAAGACCGACCGACGCCATGTCCACACCAACGCACGTTTATCCCTAACGGGTTTTTAACACACAAAATCAGGTTTTAGCCAATCAGCTGATTGTACCGCCTCTGTTGGTGTGACATGCAGTATTAGACAAACAACGACGTACGTTACCTGGAAAATAACAAAAAGTCCCCCACGCCAGTAAGTCTTCATGTTCTGATCTTAACAAGGTTTAAAAAACCTGTCGCACATTTCTGCAAAAAAAACACTCACAAGGTTTTCCAAGATCTTCACTCTAGCCAGTATGCGGTTTTAACCCGATCCATACCAAAGGCGTATTTAATATGCGTCTTCAGAAACCCGAAACAAATGTATACATCTTTCACACATAAAAGAGGCAACCGCCCACTAATGGACGTCACTTTTTGAGCCAAAAAAAACGGCCACAAGGCGGCAGAAGTGCGTTTGCAAAGAAATCCTGTGCATGTAAAAACCCACGCAACAGCAGGGAGGAAGTGCAAGAGCGTGGAGGAGCGCAGCCTGCAGAACAACAACGCATTGTAGGGGGACTTTAACACGTGCACACGCACAGTTCAGTTGCAAATGTGGACAGTGTAAATCGGTCATGGAGTTGTAAATAAATTCTTTGGATTGTTTTGTGCTGTTTACGTCGTGGTACGTTTGTTTCGATATCGGCGCTGTCAAAACAGACAAAACCCAGTAACACCAGCAGGCAAGCAGACTTCACTAGGGATGTAAACAAGATAGCTTTGCTTATTATTCGTAATAAGTACAACTTTGTGACATGCACTACACAATCGGAGCTAGAAGAATAGCCCTTTAATTGCGTGCCGTTTTTTTTCGAGTAGTTTGCCGGGCCGCACGGTGGATGAGTGGTTAGCACGTTGGCCACACAGTCAGGAGATCTGGAAGACCTGGGTTCAAATCTTCGTTGGGCATCTCTGTGTGGAGTTTGCATGTTCTCCCCGTGCGTGTGCGGGTTTTCTCCGGGTACTCCGCTTTCCTCCCACATTCCAAAAACATGCATGTTAGCTTCATTGGCCGCTCTAAATTGTCCATTAGAGTGTGAATGTTTGTATGTCTATATGTGCCCTGCGATTGGCTGGCGACCAGTCCAGGCTGTACCCCGCCTCTCGCCCAAAGTCTGCTGGGATAGGCTCCAGCATCCCCGCCACCCTAATGAGGATAAGCGGTATAGAAAATGGATGGATGGAGTAGTTTGCCAATTCCTTTCGTTCCGAACTGCGCCCATTAGAGTTAGGCTATGGTGTGTGCGGACAGCGGTGCAATAACAATCTTAGGCGGTCCAAAAAGGCCGCAGTTGTGTGGCATACTGTCTAATTAGTGGGACAACACAGACGATGCTAATGATCACATCAACCCTACTCAACCTTATGAGTGGACGGCTGCAAGTCTTTGCGATTAATGCTTGGAGAACTCTCTACGTTATGCCCCTCATTATGGCCCCCATTTGTTAGTCAACGCAGAGGAGCCCGTTTGACCTATTTTTGTGTTGTTGAAAATGCCATGTATGCTCCCAGTGCAAGTACAGGCCAGCGGCCTTTATCAGTACACGAGCCTCACAACCTCGTTCATTCACGGACTAATGAATAAGTGGGGAATGTGGAGGCAAATCAATGGCATTGCTGGCGTAGAAGTGATCATGATCACTTGCAAGGAGGGAGTCATCGCAATGACAGTCGCGGTGTCATGTGGTCAGGGGGGACTTGTCTGCTTTGATAAGAAAGGCCTGGTCTGAGCCCAAAACGACACCTATATACCGTCCTTTGTGGACTATTTGAGCGCACCTAACCCATTTGAAGAGAAACGAGCCACAGGTGTCCACTTTGTAACACGGGATCGTTGCACAAAGATTCTTTTTAACTTTGAACTCAATTAAGGCTGTTTTCAGTGCCAAAGAGTGCGTGTAATGCGACTCGTTAAAAAGTAGCCTAGCAGAAAAGTCATTGATCCTTCCTAGGCGGAATTGAACAAACTCATTAATACTTCATTAATAATCAATACTGTACACGAGTATTGATTATTATTATATCTGGTCTAAGACCAGACGAGATTTAACTTTACTTTTAGTCTTTTTATACTTTTATTTTATGTTTTATGTACGGATTTGTAATTTCTGCTACGTTGCACTTTTTTGCACTCTGTGTGTATTCTAGCGGCCCCGCCTCCACCCACCGAGACAAAAAGATTGACAAAAGGGCTCACTCCGTTCATGCCGTTGTTCTGAAACCCATGCGCATTCTGCCTGTTTGGAGACGCGAGACAGTGTTTATTACCATCCCAGGCCAAGTGCTCACAAGATACGAGATCTTGTGAGTCGGGTTTCATTCATGTATGTGATTTTTTTTTTTTTTGCACAAGAAATCAATAGAGATCTTTATCTGACAGCTCTGTGACATTTTTAGCTTGAAGAGCATCACAACAGGATTGCTTACAACTTCAACAGCTACTTGTGTACACACAGCAAGACCCAATAACATCAATCCCATTCTATCGATTGCAGCCTTCGTGGGGTGAAGAACATGTGCCTTCAACCTTGCCTGCAAAAGTGCCTGTAACCATGAAGTCATAACCGCTCCATTACCCGGCAGCTTCATTGATTTGCAAAGGTAATCACCGGGCACACGTCCACCAGGCACGAGTATTTGATGTTTTAATAAATGGTTTTAGAGGTCCACATCGATTTTGGCCTCGGCCACCTTTGATTACAGCATACGCCGGGGAGGGTGCAGCAGTGCAGCAACAGGACAAGTTAAATGATGCAATTGCTTGGACTTACTGTGTTGTCTCTAGAAGGAGTTTGGTAAAGTGCAAATGCAACCACTTTTACTCATTTTCTTCTCACGGAAACTCATTTGAGACCAGATGTTTAGCTTAGTGAGAAGGTTGTTTCTTGGGCTGGCAAGGCTTCGCTTTTATAACCTCTCGTTTTCATTGCTGTTTTAGTCACTAATGCATACAATACTTTGGAAAAAAAACACATAAAACGTTCTGTTATTAGTATGTTTTTAATGCTACTTGGCAAACAAGTTACCATTATGTGCAGTAGATTCTCAGAAGACAAACAAAACCCAACATTCATTATATGCACGCTCTTAAGGCTGTGTAATTGGCCAATTAGTTGTAAAAAAATAGCAGTGTGGCATTCAATTAGTGATCAATGTAGTGAAAAATCAGGTGGCCCCCATTTAAGCAGCACTTGTTGAACATCATTTCTCTTTGAAAGGCTCAGGAAAAAGGCTCCTTCAAGACATTGTTCAGAAGAACTGCGTACTTTTATTAAACATTTGATTGGAGAGGGGAAAACTTGTGAAGAGGTACAAAACATTCTTGGCTGTTCAGCTAAAATGATGTCCGATGCCTTAAAATGGAGAGCAAAATCAGAAACACGTGCATAAAACATTAGACAACTATCAAAATGGACGGAAGAATAACCAGAATGGCAAAGGCTCAGCCAATGATCCGCTCCAGGATGATCAAAGACAGTCTGGAGTTACCTGTAAGTACTGTGACAGTTAGAAGACGTCTGTGTGAAGCTAATCTATTTACAATAATCCCCCGCAAAGTCCCTCTGTTAAAAAAAAGCATGTGCAGAAGAGGTTACAATTTGCCAAAGAGCACATCAACTGGGCTAAGAGAAACTGAGGAACATTTTGTGGACTGATCAGAGTAAAATTGTTCTTTTTGGGTCCAAGAGCCACAGACAGTTTGTGAGACAACCCCAGAACTATGAATTGAAGCCACAATACACAGTGAAGACGGTGAAGCATCATGATATGGGCATGTTTCTCCTACTACTTATCCCATAGCAGGGATCATGGATGAGTTTGCATTTGTCCAAATACTTGAAGAGGTCTTGTTGTCTTATGCTGAAGAGGACATGCCCTTGAAATCACCAAGACAATCACCCCAAACACACTAGTAAACCAGCAACATCTTCTTTTGTTATGTTATGGAGGGGCCAGCCCAAACCGCGGACCTTCATCCAATGGAGAACTTGTGGGGTGACATGAAAAATACTGTTTGTGAAGCAAAAGCAAGAATTGTTGATGAATTGTGGAATGTTGTTCAAGAACGTTGGAAAGGAATAACAGCTGAAAGGTGCCACAAGTTGGTGGAGTCCATGCCACACAGATGTGAAGCACTTATAAAAAACTAAATATTACTTTAGTCATTCACAGGATTGACAAATCCTACAAACAAAATACTTTGTACAAAATAATTTTGTGTAAAGTCAACGGCAGACACTGCTGTTTTCTGACCACAGCCCTTTCAACTGGGAATCTACTGCACCTAATGTAAGGTGTTTGCCATGGAGCGATAAAATATACTAATAACCGTACTTTATCTGCTCAGTCACATTGGACTGCTATTATTTCGAACATGAACGTATGTCTTTTCCTGCATTTCATAGGTTTTCAATCCATTCCATTTTCTTCCGCTTATCCGGGTCCGGGTCGCGGGGGCAGCAGTTTAAGTAGGGAAGTCCAGACTTCCCGGTCCCCGGCGACCTGATCCAGCTCCACCGGGACGACACCAAGGCGTTCCCAGGCCAGCTGTGAGACATAGTCCTTCCAGCGTGTCCTAGGTCTTCCCTGGGACCTTCTCCCGGCTGGGCATGCCCGAAACACCTCACCAGGGAGGCGCCCGGGAGGCATCCGGACTAGAGGCCCGAGCCACTGTGAAGGAGCAGCGGCTCTACTCTGAGCTCCTCCCGGATGGCCGAGCTCCTCACCCTATCTCTTAGGGTGAGTCCAGCCACCCTACGGAGGAAACTCATTTCCGCCGCTTGTATCCGCCATCTCGTTCTTTCGGAATGACATAGGTTTTCATATTAAAAGAAAATTGCCATTCATCCACAATCCTAGTGTGAGACATAAACATGCATGTCTTTGTAAAGATAGAAAAGCAGCTACAAACAGGCAGCTAGGAAGCCACCTAATGGGACAAAACCGCTCTGCCTGTGAGGCCTTCCGAAAAAGTCCAAAAGCACACTCCGTTTACATGAAGTGTGCCGCGTTTGTGCTTGGCGTTGTGTTCACGAGCCCGAGCATGCCGAGAGCAAGACCAATTGCTGGCCAAAAAAATGTATTTTTAATGTTAAACGCGGGCAAAATACTGTGAAGTGTCAGGTAAGCTGTTACTCACATGAGCAATCGCGTCCCGTGCAGCTCTAAATCGGGGCAGACCTAAAACGGCGAAAAGAAAAATGGGTGAGGTACCTAACAAGAGCTGACTGAAGGCAAAGAGGCACGTCTGTTGTGAAAATGATGTCTTTGTCTAAGCTTCCCTTCGGGGTCCTCCCGGGAGGTGCAGCCCCGCCCTCATGTGATTGTTTTTCACCTCGTACGCGGCCCGGCCGCCATCTCCCAGCCCGCGTGGACCCGTCCCATTACGTTCGTCTCGACGAGTCCCTCCGCTGAATTCTGCAAGGGGGAGGGCGGCAGGTTTTGCAAGGGCAGGTGAGGAGAGACAATTGGAAATAAAGGAATGTGGTAGAGGAACGCGGTGTCAGGAGAAACAGCGGCATGTAAATTCATCTGAGGCAGGACAGGCGGGGATGTTAACGTATCACCGGATTGATACGAATTTGAAATATCCACCCATCTTCCTCCGCTTATCCGAGGTAAGCCGGGAAGCCCAGACTTCCCTCTCTCCGACCATCTGGAGACCTTCCCAGGCCACTTGAGAGACATGGTCTCTCCAAATGAAATACAGAAGATATCATTTTTTTAATTTAAGAGTGTTTGTCTTTTTCTACAACTGAGCTACTGTAACTAAGCAATTTCCAATATGCAACTATGATAAGTACACCAAATTGTATGTAAAGGGATATAAAATTGCAAATATGGGCTATTCTTATGTTCAAAAATAATATACAGTTAGAAATCCCTCAGTAGTCCTATTGTTTGACGGTCCTTGAACGCACCTTCTTCGCTCTCACACGCTGCACTGAATTTGAAGAATCCAAAGACGTCCAGCAAACAAAGTTACAGGTGAGCATCCCTGGGTTCACAGTTTCTCATATTCCCGTTTTCCACACGGAACCCGTGTGCCAGCGCCGTGACACTCCATTTATTACCGGTGAGCGGGTGTTTATCATGACATAACCCGCTGAGGACGTCGCGCAGACAAGATGTGGGCTATCTTCCTAGAAGTAATGCAACTGCCCCGGTTTGATCACGTCATTAGATGCGACTCAGGTCGTCCTCGGCACCGTGCGACTCCATGCGTCATGTTGACATTGTTTTCTGACGGCGCCGTGCATCACCTGGCGTCTCCGGGCCCCGCGCCTCAGCGATCTGTCCTTTGGGTTCCGCGGAGGCCCCCCGCTCACCGCCGACGTGTGCGATTAGCTCGTCACTCTCCGCATTTCTGGAGCAGAACTAATCGGCGCTGCTGAGGAGACTCGGCCCGCCGCCACCCGCGCATGGCCGTCTTGTCTGGTCAACGTGTGCAAGAGACAGGAAGTTTGATTTCCGTTGCAGACTCGTTCTGCTGTGTTTGTAATTGATCCGTGAAGACATAATTATTCAACGTGATTACCCGCTCTTCCCAATTTCTCTTGGCTTTTCCGTCCCATCAAGCTGGAATAAAAAGCACACTTATGTGGGACGGCTTCGGGTAAACATTCCATAAAATATTATGGTTTGAATTATGAACTGGACTCTTTGGACACCAAACTTCTTCGTTCTAAACTCGTCTGGATGCTCGATGCTGCAGTGTGCAGTGGCACATGCGGTTGTGTAAGTGGATAAAACGTGATTCCTCCCCTCCTGCTAACTTTATTTACGCGCCAAATCAATATAAATATAACATTTTTCAAAGTTTTGACCAAAAATTTGTTTGAGTATCCATTATAATGCATTTGTAATGCACTTTTGCAGGGTACAAGCACTACTTATTCCTTTTTCACGCACTGTGATAGGTCAGTCGCACACAGCGACTGTCCCTCCCTAAACTGTCTTGCTCGGAGCCATTCCTCTCACTCTTTGGCAGGGGAGTGTGTGCTGACATAGCGTATCCGACATCAATGCGCCCGGCCATAGTGGGCGGCTCCTCCCGGCCAATGCTATGGTTCTGCCGACCTCCATGGATGCACGGCGGCTGCTCACATAGCGCATCCAGCATTAATGCGCCTTGCCTGTTCATGGTGGGCGGCTCCTCCCGGCCAATGCTATGGTTCTGCCGACCTCCATGGATGCACGGCGGCTGCCTTGCCCGGCCATAGTGGGCGGCTCCTCCCGGCCAACGCTATGGTTCTGCCGACCTCAATGGACGCACGGCGGCTGCTCACATAGCGTATCCGACATTAATGCGCCTTGCCTGTTCATGGTGGGCGGCTCCTCCCGGCCAACGCTATGGTTTTTACGCTAATTGGTAGACTTGTTTGTAACGCCGGCGGTACATTTGACAAGACAGAACTGTAGATGGCTCGTTAATTTGGCTGGTGATATAAAAGTCAGTTGGAAAACTTTGCTCGTGGTACTAAACGTGGTAGTTTTGAGAAAAATACAGTGAACAAAGCTGACAGATTATTTCCCTGTTAGATGGGTGAACAGATCCAGATCCAGAACATTCAGATGACGGGTGAACAGATACAGATGCGGTATAAGTTTAAAATATGTCGTAGCCCCATGAATAAATGATATGCAGGCCACAAATCACACACACCTGATTGACATCAAATGTACAGTATTGGGCTATCTGGTACACCTACAGGAAATATGAAATATGAAAAATTAATGCTCTATCTACCTATATATTGTTATTAATATGTTCTCACTGACATTAGCACCTAATGGACTTCATTCCAAGCAAACATGTTCCTTTGAAAGTCATTTATTTTTGCCACTATTAAATATTGAAACTTTCTTTAAATATTTCACCACAAATAATGAGCGCTCTTGACCTCTTGTATTTAAATTTAATCATCGCATGCAGGATTCATTAGCTGCATTTTCCCATGCCTGTCTTCCACCGACGACTCCGTGCTTGCATTATGGATGAACATCTCGGCCGGTTTAGGAAGGACCTGCACAAGGAGCATTTTCCTTGCATCTGGTGGACAGATTGGACTTTAACTCGGGGCCACTGTGCATTTCATCCCGGCTTCAGAAACAAACAGTATGGCGGTGATGAGGTAAATAGGGCCAGGCGTGAAGCGTCTGACAGCTCCATCACGGGGAGACGTTCACGCTTGAAGGTCGACATACGTCGCACATCTCCACCATCCTATTTGTCTACATTATTCGTCCACGCTGAGGAGTATGCGGCAGGTAAAAAGCCATTTGGCTGCTTGTCATCCTCAGTCACCTTCCGCCGGCCGCGCTTCTCATCAGCCACGAGCACGGTCAACGTGCACGGCGGAAGATGTGCAGCAAAAGGTCCAGTACGGGTTTTCTGCGGGTCCAAACACTGGCAAGGCAGCCAATCATTCTTTTCTCCCGAGGCGGGGCCACAAATAAGTAGCGGAAGAAGGCGTAGCAAAGTGAAACGGTCAATATAACGACAAAGATGAGAAAGCAGACGGCATGCTGGGAGACGGAGGCAGAAGCCAATGCAAAGAGCCTTATGTAGACTGCAAGTGCCTTGCAGCCTCCCGAGTCCTTTGCAGTTAAACAAAAAGGCCGTAGGCTTTAGTCAGCACTTCCCACACCTACCGCTGTTCACATTCCAGCAGAGGAAAGAAAACCATCTAATCCATCACAATAAACAAGTAGTTTGCTTTTATTCTTATCGCATTGAGAAAATGTTGGTTTTATGATTACCGGGAGTCATTTCAAGCACGATTGGATTTGCATAATACTAATAATGCAAGCTGCTCGGGAGAAATGTACACTACACAGAGAGAAGCGACTCCCGTGTAATGAAATATCAATTGACATTGTTCTGCCGTGAAAATGACCAACAATTGAAAGCACAAATGCATGTTTGTGGTCTCCAGCCCAGCAGTAACCAAACTGATGTGTGAGCTCCGCACTGTAAGTCTCAGAATAGCCCATCCTTCATGCATGAATATCCATCCATCCATTTTCTCATTCATTCATTTTCTATGCCGCTTATTCCCATTAGGGTGGCGGGTATGCTGGAGCCTATCCCAGCTGGCTTTGGGCGCCAGCCAATCGCAGGGCAGACAAACATTCACGCTCTAATTTAGAGTGCCCAATGAAGCTAAATGTGGGCGGAAACCGGAGTACCCGGAGAAAACCCACACACGCAACCAAGTCAGCTGGGATAGGCTCCAGCATACCCCCAAGTGAGGGCAAGCGGCACAGAAAATGACTTAAAGACTGTATAGACATGCCATGCAAGTGGGAGAGCAATGACAAAGAATAAACTGGCAGCGAGGAAACGCATTTGTGGGATCAATAAGGAAACCTAATCAAAGTCCGAATGCCAAGTTTCTAATTATTGTATTTGTTTTACGCTCAAAAAGATCATTTGGACATTGTTTGACACTTTCCTGTTTGGAAAACAATAACAGTCCTCGATTAATTGAAGTTTCTTTCTAGCACTTGCGCCTCGGAGGATGAGAACAACAAATCATAAAAAGGTCAGCAATGACTTCCAACATTTAACACTAAAAAGGCAAAGACCACAGGGGTGCACACCCTTCCCAGCCTGCGAGCTCCTTTTAAAAGATCTACAGTGGTGTGAAAAACTATTTGCCCCCTTCCTTGTTATTCTTTTGCATTTTGTCACACAAAATGTTTCTGATCATCAAACACATTTTAATATTAGTCAAAGATAACACAAGTAAACACAAAATGCAGTTTTGAAATGAATGTTTTTATTACTTAGGGAGAAAAAAGAAATCCAAAGCCACGTAGCCCTGTGTGAAAAAGTCATTGCCCCTGCACCTAATAACTGCTTGGGCACCCTTAGCAGCAATAACTGCAATCAAACGTTTGCCATAACTTGCAACAAGTCTTTTACACGCTCTGGAGGAGTTTTGGCCCACTCATCTTTGCACAATTGTTGTCATTCAGCTTTATTTGAGGCTTTTCTAGCATGAAGCGCCTTCTTAAGGTCATGCCACAGCATCTCCATGGGATTCAGGTCAGGACTTTGACTAGGCCACTCCGACGTCTTCATTTGGTTTTTCTTCAGCCATTCAGAGGTGGATTTGCTGGTGTGTTTTGGGTCATTGTCCTGCTGCAGCACCCAAGATGGCTTTAGCTTGAGTTGACCTCCTTCAGGATTTTTTGCTAGACAGTAGAATTCATGCTTCAATCTATCCCAGCAAGCCTTCCAGGTCCTGAAGCAGCAAAACCAGCCCAGACCATCACACTACCACCACCATATTTGACTGTTGCTATGAAATGCTGTGTTACTTTTACGCCAGATGGAACGGGACACGCACCTTCCAAAAAGTTCTACTTTTGTCTCGTCAGTCCACAAGATCTTTTCCCAAAAGTCTTGGCAGTCATCATTTTGTGTTCAATGATGTTCTCTTTGACTAATAGTTTACTATTTTTTATGAGCACAAACATTTAAGTGTGACAAAAAGTCAGGAAGGGGGCAAATAGTTTTTCACACCACTGTACTTCCTACTGGAAACATGGGGAGCTTTGGGAGACATACATACATAAATATGAGCATGTATGTACATGGTGCGTGTACTGTATATCACACAGCTTTCATAAAAACTACCAAGTTTACCGGTTAGCAGTTCGGGATCGGCAGGTCGATGGTAGTTTGCTGATGAAAATTCAAATTTCCCTGGAAAATGCGGAAAAATGACCAATATAATCACGGTGGAGAGCTTTACAGGCGCAAAACAATACGCCGATTACGCTGTGTTCTGTTCTGAGCTAGGAGCAGTATTGTTCAGCCTTGAAAGGTAATATCTTTACAAAACACTCCATTAACTTCCATGACGGTACTTATCCAGGAAAGCTAACCCAGCTAGTCAACTCTCCAAACTCCAGGCGTACCGGACCGACATGAAGATCTGGATGACCTCAAACGTTTTACTACCTAACTCAGATGAACGTGAAAACATAGTCCTTGGTTCCCAGCAATCGAGAGACAAGATTGCAAATGATTTACTGCCGCCTTAGATGGTCTTGTCCTCACGCCCCGCAATGCGGTCCAAAACCTTGGTGTCATCTTCCACCAGGACCTTTCCTTTATTTCCCAAATACGACATTTTTCCATTTACCAAACATCAAGAAAATCAGAACATTCCGGCCACTTCCAGATGCGGAAAAACGTCCTGCTTTTGTGACCTCCAGGTTGGATTACTCTAACGCTTTCAGTTAGCCCAAAATTCTGCAAAGCTTCACTGCACTGGTTACCAGTACAATTTAGAATTCTCCTGCCTACATATAAAGCACTACCCGGTCAGGCACCAGTATATCTTAACGAGATCCCAGAACCATTTTCGGAAGACTGCGTTCACACAATTGGGATTTTTAGAAATGGAATGGGAGGTGGATCCTTTAGTTACCATGCAGTCTCCTCTGTTGTGGAACCATCTCCCCGACTCCTTCTCATTATTTAAAAGCCACCTCTTTGCTAAAGCGCAGAGTTAGAACGTTAACATTTCTCTATGTTCCTTGGACTTCTGGCTCGATCCACCACGCACCGCTCTATTCTTTCTATATCTCTACCCAACCGGTCGAGACAGACGGCCGCCCCACAGAGCCCGGGTTCTCTCCAAGGGATTTTTTTCCTTGCCTCCGTCGCCGAGCGCTTGCTCATGTGGGGTTTCAGTTGGTTCTGTGTGTGACCTTCATGTGTAAAGTGCCATGAGATGTTGGGATTTGGAGCTTTTGGGTACGCTGAGCAAAGGGACGCCCTGATTGGATGATAGGAGGATGGGAGATAACCCAGATAACCAATGGGAGGGCAGCTTCTTCTTCGTCCATTACTTTGGTGCAGTATTATTATTATTAGTATTTTCTTATTTTTAATATTTTTTGTTCAACGGGACGTAAATATCTTTGAACTCCCTTTTCAGAGCTTCTTGTGAAATCTGGTTAATGGAATGCACTAGAAAAACAACTACCGTGCTCCTCCCAGTAAATACGAGCACATATTGGATGACGAGAAGGCTCTTGGATCCGTTCTTATTGCCGCTTAAATGATGTCCTGGCAAGGCCCGGTGCAGATGAAATGTCATTTTGCAGAACCTTCCACTGCTAGTTAGCCATGCGAGAAGAAGAGAAAGCACAGGGGGAAGATTACGTAACTGACTGATGACACAGGAAGCGCGCGGGGGGGGGTTGTAAAGCCGAATGAGGAATATCATCTTAATAACGAATCTCAGCCCAGAGTTCAAGCGGACACGTTCCGCTTGTCCTGAACTCATTTCCATCTCAATCAGCGTGACCTCAGGCCGCGGACTTAATCCACGGCTTCGGAATGCAAAAAATAGACGTGGGGTGGGGCTGGAGTGCAAGAGCGCGGCTTAGACTGCGGTCGGAGACGCCGGCGTGGATTTGGATCGGTTTGGTCTTAAAGCGACAGCGTCTCTTCTTCTTTCAACTTTTCTGCAGGTCGACTCACTGCTGTCTGAACCGAGACCTGCCGTACTTATATACCCAACGCAGGAGCTTTAAAAGGACCATAATAACGTCTCCGCGTGCCTCGAGGGGTCCGCCGTGCAGGAATCCTGGGATTCCGGCCTGTCAGATCCGGCATCCACCCAGGCGTGGTGTACAAAGCAGCAACACACATTCTCCCCAAAACCATCAGTGTTGTGCAGAATCCTGCTCTTTAGTCGGACGCCGAGGTTCTACTTCCGGCCCCCACCTCCTGCCGGCCCTCTCGAGCTTTTGCTCGGGTTAAACGGATACTCTCCGGGGCCGGGTGGGTGGCGAGGGGGCCCTGCGAACTGGCGGCAAGCAGCCAGTTTCAAGGGATGCAATTAATCTTGCTCTAAATTCCCCTTTTAGGCGTGATTACAAATGAGGCGTTCTCCGGGGGGGGGGGGCAAAGAGAGAGAGGATGAGTTTCCTCACAAGCAAGGATGCAAAAACAGTCCAACCCGCTTACAAAATAATGTTGAAAATAACAGCCGTGCAATGTGGCTAACCGGATGAAGTACTGTTATTAGTATATTTGTATTGCTACATGGCAAACAAGTTACCAGTAGGTGCAGTAGATTCTCAGAAAACAAGACCCAGCATTCATGATATCTCTTATATCTCGCTCTTAAGGCTTAGTTGGTTCTAGACCCAGATGCAATAGGTGAGTTTGAAAAAAGTAGGATTCAATACTAATCAAGTGAATTTTTTTTCACAGTTGAAGCATAGACAACCTGTTTATGGCTTTATAAATGCAGTGTTTACCATTATTAGAGCCTTGTAGACATGAAATAACAACCCCGCGGCCACTTTTTACACTCCTGGTTTTTTTTTTTTTGGTTTACACTCACATTGCGCTACACACTGGAGGGACACGGGAAACTGCTGTCGCTCATAGCACATAGCGTGCTATCGAGCTAACTAGCTAGCCTCCAATGTATTTGTTCCAAAGTTCAAGTGTTTCAAATGGAGTGGGGAAGAAGCACAAAGTAAGAAGTAAAAAACTTACCACTTCCACACAGAGTGGGAGAACTTTTTTTCACTCTATCATGTCGGGCATGCCATGGCTGACTCCATGCAGGTAATGCAATCTTTTGCTACATTCTGAGAACAACTCAGCCATGTGAAAACATCGGGACAACAATGTATTCATTCATTCATTTTCTATACCGCTTATCCTCATTAGGGTCGCAGGGATGCTGGAGCCTATCCCAGCAGACTTTGGGCGAGAGGCGGGGTACACCCTGGACTGGTCGCCAGTCAATCGCAGGGCACAATAATGTATTATTGTCAAAAAGATGGCGCGTTTATGATATCGCTTGTATCGCTGTTAGCCAATGTTGCTAACTGCTAATGCGCGGGCACGACTACAAACAGGCCGACATGCTTGTTTGGCTTCGTGCAAAACAACGTGCCAAGCGCCTCCTATTATCTTTCTGCTGGTGTTCTTGTTCGCCTCGTGCCAAATAGCATCGGGCTCCCGCTTGGGCAGCAGCCCGATGCCGCTGCAGGGATCGATACGCTTTTATGGCATCTGATGTTGTGTTTGGATAATCGATTCAACACCGAGCAGAAGTGGCGGGAAGAGGCTCGGGTTGCAGTTGCTCTATCGCTGGGAATTCGGCGGCTTCGTTCCGTACGGGGGGCCTTCGCGCTTCCCGAGTGGAACGTGCAGGAAGCCATCGGCCCCCGGCTTTGAGCACCGTGTCGTCCGATCTATGCATGACTTGGGGGACGCGGGGATTGGAGATGACATTTCCTGGAAGGGGCTAGGACATTGTGTGTTCCTGACCTGGACAAACGCTGGTAATGCGTTCGAGGGACACAATGGCTGATTTACATGCAAAGGAGTCTTTTCATAAAGCTTGAAACCTAAAGATTCATCATTTCTCTCATTGTTCCGCCTCGCTGTCTTTGCAAAAGCTTCGTAAGCTTTTCAAGGAAGAAGATCCATTTATTTGTCTCATGTCTACTTTAATGAGATAAACACATTTCTCCGACCAGTACAGCAAATCAAATTTTTGGCTCAGCATCTTGGCAAGGATTTTTTTTTTCCCCCCAGTCCAAATCAAAGGCATGCAATTACTGGTATTCATTCATTTCTTTATTTATTTCCATTCCACAGAGGCGACAATACAAACTCACTTATTTTCACATAATTCAATGCAATTTTTAAGGCATTTGCGCCTGGAAGCGGAATTTACATCAAATGTTCCGTGAATAATTATCCAAACGGGTAAAAAGTCCGACACCTAAACTCCATCTTAAAAAGTACATTTCAAACACGGCAATTATTGGCTACTCATTATAAATTCAGAAAACAAAAACATGTTACATATAATAAGTAATAAACACATTTTCAAACTATAAGAATACATCATTTTTGTGTTGAGGGTGACTAAGGCTTATTTTTATTACAAACATGTAATTAATAATTTAATAATAATTTAGCATTTTCAAGCATAAAATGGCTAAATTAACTATTATATAAACGTCCTCTTCTTTTCCTTTCGGCTTATCCCCTCAGGGCTCGCCACAGCCAAGTTGTGTGCCACAAAGATGCACATTAGCACTCAAGAAGGTCATCAGATCTTACCTTTATGCATTCTAAGGTAGAATCAGCCTTTTGGAGCAAAGGTGAGGTGAAAGAAAAAGGCTAAAATACAGTATGGTAGCGTGAGAGCGTGTAAAAAAGTAGAAGGTGCATTCAAGGACCATCAAACAGTTGGACAAATCACCGCTTGCATTCAAACATTCAAAAACTGGGGGATTTCTAACCGTATATTTTTTTGGAATGAAATAATACCTTCTATTTTCCAATATCGATATCCCTTTACATAACATTTAGTCTAGTTATTGTTGTTGCACAGCGAATTGTTTACCATAAAGATCCCCACTTATTATAGATACACTTATTTATACTTCCGATTAATTATGAGTTAACTAAAATGGGATTAATCAGGATTAAATATTTTAAGACCCTA
The DNA here is from genome assembly GCA_024372805.1 of Oostethus manadensis. Lineage (NCBI taxonomy): Eukaryota > Metazoa > Chordata > Actinopteri > Syngnathiformes > Syngnathidae > Oostethus > Oostethus manadensis. The sequence goes on along the minus strand of QODF01000059.1, from coordinate 479,810 downwards.
ATACAATGGAACCTCGACTTAACAAAAATCTTAAACAAAAAATGAATCATACGAATTGGGTTTTGGAGATATTTCCATCCCATTTAACAGAAAAATATTCAAAATATAATTACGAAAGTGGAAAGTGCCGCCTGGAATTTAGAATGTACTGCACCTCTGCAACAAGCTGACCTCCCCTTGGGTGGTAATGCACCAAAGTAATGGATGCCAACCACCAAACAACCCAAGAAGCAGCTGCCCTCCCAAAAAAAAAGTCATTGCCCCTGCACCTAATAACTGCTTGGGCACCCTTAGCAGCAATAACTGCAATCAAACGTTTGCCATAACTTGCAACAAGTCTTTTACACGCTCTGGAGGAATTTTGGCCCCCTCATCTTTGCACAATTGTTGTCATTCAGCTTTATTTGAGGCTTTTCTAGCATGAAGCGCCTTCTTAAGGTCATGCCACAGCATCTCCATGGGATTCAGGTCAGGACTTTGACTAGGCCACTCCGACGTCTTCATTTGGTTTTTCTTCAGCCATTCAGAGGTGGATTTGCTGGTGTGTTTTGGGTCCTTGTCCTGCTGCAGCACCCAAGATGGCTTTAGCTTGAGTTGACCAACAGATGGCCGGACATTCTCCTTCAGGATTTTTTGCTAGACAGTAGAATTCATGCTTCCATCTATCCCAGCAAGCCTTCCAGGTCCTGAAGCAGCAAAACCAGCCCAGACCATCACACTACCACCACCATATTTGACTGTCGCTATGAAATGCTGTGTTACTTTTACGCCAGATGGAACGGGACACGCACCTTCCAAAAAGTTCTACTTTTGTCTCGTCAGTCCACAAGATCTTTTCCCAAAAGTCTTGGCAGTCATCGAGATGTTTTTTAGCAAAATTACAGAAAACTCAGGTGTAAAAAAAACACAGTTAAGTTATTTTTTAACAAGGGGGGGGGCAATGACTTTTTCACACAGGGCTATGTGGGTTTGGATTTTTTTCTCCCTAAATAATAAAAACATTCATTTCAAAACTGCATTCTGTGTTTACTTGTGTTATCTTTGACTAATATTAAAATGTGTTTGATGAGCAGAAACATTTTGTGGGACAAACATGCAAAAGTCAGGCAGGGGGCAAATAGTTTTTCACACCACTGTACATATTTTACCTGACACAGGCAAATCTGTGGTCTGTATTACGCTACCATTGCATGTTTTTGGTGTGGTTCTGTTGGAAATCAAGCCTACGGGTATTGCATCACAGTTCAGACGTTCCTGGTAACGTATACTGCGTGGTCTTCCCTGCGTTGTGGTGAAAGACAAAAAAGCAATCGTGTCCTTGCCAGAACATTGTAGCACCACGCTCATGTTCTCGAGCAGTCCAGCTCACATTTGTCGTGCTTGTGAACATCATTCACGTGCACGGTCTAGCTTAAGGTGCGCGTGCCGAGCTAATGATGGTGCAGCTCCGTCCTCACCACCCCTGTGTTTGTTCTGCCCCGCCGTTTACGAACACTCCCCGAGCTGCCACCTCGACTTCGCCCACAGCGGGTCCAGGGTCCTTCTGTGACGCCGCCCTTGAGGGGATGTGGAAGTTCTTTCCCTCCACCGCTGTGTGAAATGTTTGTCGAGACTTTCCAGCAGCGAGCGAGTGTTGACAGAGCGCTTTCTCGGAGGCAATAATTAGAAATGTTGCTTCAGGAACACGTCCTGGAGCGTCCGCTGTTTGGAAGCCATCCTGTTATGATGTGGAATGAGCGTGATGTTTACACCCAGATGCTCAGTAGGGTGGACTGATTGCTGCAATAATCCAGTCAGAGAAGTTCGAGCCACTTTGTGTTTGCTTTCCTCCTCTCTGTCCACCAAACAGGCTGGATGGTAAGAGAGTTCACTCTGTGCATCGGTCTCAGGACTCGGGCGTGTTGGTTCTGTAGCGGGACGAACGGAGTGAGTGAACCCCCCCCCGCCAGTCAGTCGCTCTCTTAGTCCCAGCGGGGGGAGGCGGGGCTGCTCGCGGGTGCACATGCAGAGCACAGCAAACACGGATGAAGGCGCGAGAGCGACGCCTTCTCAGGCGAATGCCGCAGCCCCAGCGTGCGACTATCTCCGTTTTGAGCAGAAGGAACACGATGAGCCGACAGGCCGCATTTTTGAAAGTAGTGGCGACGAAGAGGAGCAACACGACCAACTCGCACGCTCACCTCAAACGCGACCATCCTGTCCGGTTTTCCCGACTGGGAGGAACAACACCCGCTTCGTCCCGACTGGGGCATTTTGATATGACAATACATCCACAACAATAACAATATGTCAAAATATTATACTCTGTATATACTATACTTATTTATGGCCCAACACTCCAGTCGCATTCCACCAGGGGTGTCCAAAGTGCGGCCCGGGGGCCTCGTCATGAAACACTCCCTAAACAGTCACATTTGGAAAAAGGCTGAGCAAAAACACAAAGTAAAGAAAAAAGCTGACATGTATTGAAATGTATGTAAACAGTTTTTGATATATTTTTGCGTCGTTGTTTATTTTTGTTCACAGGCCCTTGGAGGAAAAAGTTTGACACGCAAAAAAGGGCGAAGAAGGTGCATAGAAAATAATTCCACGCCCCAAAAGTCAGAGTCTCTAGGGGGAAAAAAGGGCCCGAGAGGATTCCGGGCCACAACGGTGACGAGTCCAACTCCGTTTGTCTGAGCAGAAAAAAGAGACGCGGGCCCAATGCGGGTCAGGGACTGTCCGGCTGCAGCCGATCATGCCGGACGCATACAAGCTGTTACAGAGCTTCTCCCCTCCTCTTCGTCTTCCTGCCGCACGGTTGATTAACCCCACACTAGCCGGAAGAGGGTAGCGCCGCACCTTTGAAGCTCATACTCCCTTACTTACACTCCCCGGCCTTGACATTAGGTCAACTGTTGTGCACCAGGAAGTAGTGCAAACTACAAAGACTTTTATTTGCGTTCTTTCCGTTTCTCCCCTGTTTTCTTGTTACGTCGGACAAGTAATTATTGGCCGCGCACGAGCATTGTCCCGCGAGGTTCCCTGCTTTGCAAAGTAGCCACGCAGCATTCCCAAACTGCCTAATTAGCTCGTAATGACGGGATGTGAATATGCCTGCACTGTGTGTGCGTCAAAGAGCCCCACGCGCAACTGACTTTTTAATAGCGCTGTGGTGCCTCCTAGAGTTTCATGACATCGGGAAAGCAAAACCTTCTTTCTCGTGGACCTCTGACTGGATGAGCCCGACCCCAAACACAGGCTTCGCAACACATCTTAAAAGAAAGTCTGCCAACTAGCAGTCAGTCAGCGACGGACACGGGAGCCGTCGGTTTTATCACGTTGTTTTCCTGGCATCATAGGCTAATCCAGTGGCACCCCCTTAGCGGGGCCTGGCGTAATGCGGGGCGGGGGGCGGGGCTACCAAGAACAGTTTTCATTATCACCATATTTTTGGGCGACTTTAAATGGCTTTACACTCGCATTACCAAACATAGTAAACACAATAAGCCACTGAAGACGCAAATAAAACTCTTAGTGTCACAGTAAATGTGTTCCCCAGGGGGCCCCAGTGGCCGGCGGACAGATGTGTGGAGGACAAAATTATTTAAACCTACATTAAAAGGTCTGGGCTTGTCTCAGCAAACCATTACTGACACCCGGTGGCCGAGGTAGAACACTGCATTCTCAACTTGAATGCTACGTGTGATTTCTGCCACCTGTCAAACCTCCCTTCCCTCGCTCGATCCCAAAGGCAACGTTTCATTATTATTATTATTATTATTGCCATTGCTTTTATTATTTTCTCATTGTTTTTCAGCACCCATGCACATGTAAACGATTAGGTCGTCACTCATGAACATGTTTATTTCGGGTGGGTACAACATTTACACTTTGTACCACTCAATCTTGTCTCATAATACAAACTTCCAAAGACACAATGAATTAATTTTGTATCTTGCGGTTGCGCGGAATGTTTTTTTGTGTGTTGCTTGTGTGGTAAAGGTGATGTTAAATGTGCCATTTGGAATTATTTCTGCAGTAATTTTTGTCTATAAAATGTGTTTTGTGTTAACGTTTGCAAGCAACGAATTCATTGGAAAATTTGCCTTGGTTAGAGTCCGTTTTGGATTGAGTTGCACCTTCTGTACTTCTGCAAGCCTACTGGAAGTCTCATCTCATCCGCCCCGATGGTGTCTTTAAAGCCATCCCACTTGCTGCCACTTCCCATTTGAGATATTATGGCATTTTTTTGGGGGGGGGGTCCCCCATACAGTAAGTTGTTTACCTTCAAATGAATGTACAGTATTCCTCCACGTTGCAGTGCTATGACTCAAGTGTGGGTTGTGTGTTGTCACACCCGCGCACTCCCGTGGAAGAGCGCTCGCACTTGGTTTTGCAAAAAAGAGACAAGCTACGAGATGAAATTGGCTTTAGAGACTAATTGGCTTGCAGTAATGGAGAGCTCTGGCTCAGGGGGCAACCGAATCTGTCGGGAAAAGGGCACGCACATTCCCAAAATGTGCATGAATGAACGGAATCTAAATAAACCGCTGGCTCGTCCACATCGTGCCGTAGCCGTACCTTCCCTTCCCCTTCTTCTTCTTCGCACTGCGCCCCTCTATGGGACCTTCACATGCAGCCCAGCAAAGGCAATCGTTAAAGAGCCTCTTTTTTCCCCTCCCCGCCGCCATTAAGGTCTAATATATCATTTGTGCAGTCACTTGTACTTGACAGGCAGCTTCCCGAACTTGAACTCGGCCGTCTGGTGACAGATAACACGGCCTGTTTGTTCAATTTCCTTGCCCCGAAATGGTATCGCTCCGGAGTGAGTTATTATAAATCACTGTGGATGCGTTCATCATGTAACCTGTCACTGCAGAGGAGAGTGTGTGTGTGTGCGTGTGTGTGTGTGTGTGTGTGTGTGTGTGTGTGTCTCAAACAGGCAGTACAAAGTGCAGAAACGAGAGGACAAACAACTTCATACCGTGTGTGCAATATTGCAGTGTATTTTGAAGGAGTACATTTTGTAGCATTGTTAAAATCAATTATGAGCAAAAAAGCCATAAAATAACAACAAACGAATCCCAATATATAGCGTACAGCGGTGCCTTGGTTAACGCCATGATTCTGTCCCAGAAGGTCCGGCTCAAACCAAAACGGACTCTAACCAAAGCAAGGAACTGTATTTGCTACTTTGGCATGCAACGGGTGAGAAAGTTGGGTGTTATAAGACACTGCGCTTATTTCCCTTCATTGAAATGTGGCATTCAAGTACCATCCATCCATTTTCTATGCCGCTTATCCCCATTACAGTCGCGGTATGCTGGAGCCTATCCCAGCCGACTTTGGGCGAGAGGCGGGGTACACCCTGAACTGGTCGCAGGCATTCAAGCATTTTGACCTTATAAAGGGTCGGGCATGTGTTTTGGTTTTTTTTTGCACCAGTGAGGTGTGCTCAACTCATCTATATTTTATCATTCTTGTTTTTTTATCAGTTTATTTGCAAGGGACAGTGCAATTCCATGAAACACATGCCAAAACATGAGTTTTAATCTGTAGCCAAGATGTTTAAAAGGCAGTAAAATTCTGTGCATTAAAACAAAGACAAAATCCGTACAGTAAGGACATCAGAGACAAACATACAGAAAATTAAAGTACGACAAAAACATTACCCGTGATGCGTAAAGACAAAGATTTTTCAACAGCGGCACATGTGCAATAGTGTTCAAAATTATAGTACTGTTACTAGCATCTTTTTATATGATTCATAGAAAACAATGTGTGGGATTTTTCTAAATACATTAGCTTCACACGGACGTCACATCTGTCACCGTACTTACAGGTAACTCCAGACTGTCTTTTATCATCTTGGAGCTGATCATTGGCTGAGCCTTTGCCATTCTGGTTTATTCTCTGATCCATTTTGAAAGTTGTCTTCTGTTTTCTGCACATGTTTCTGGTTTTGCTCTCCATTTTAAGACATTGGAGATCATTTTATCTGAACAGCCAAATTTTTTGGACCTCTTTATAAGTTTTCCCCTCTCCGGTCAACTTTTAAATCAAAAACCGCTGTTCGTCTTAACGACCCGTTTCCCTCAGGCTTTCCAAGAGAAATGATGTTCAACAAGTGCTTGAATAGGGGCCACCTGATTCTCACCTCTTTTCTCACTACATTGATCACTGATTGAACGGCACGCTGCTATTTTGTGACCACACCCCTTTCAAGTGATTGGCCAATTGCACAGCCTTAAGAGCGTGCATATCATGAATGCTGGGTCTTGTTTGTTGTCTGAGAATTGCCATGTGGCAATGAAGGTATACTAATAACAGAACTTCATCTGCTTGGCGACATTGCACTGCTATTGTGTGACGGTGTGATGGAGATGTGTTTTGAGAGAAAAGTACACATTAGATTTTCTCACCAGAAATTTGGGCCGGGATGTACCGCACATCGTATCTGCAGGGGGACAGATGCAGTCGATGTCACCACAAGCTACCCTTGAAAAAGGTCAATGAGCTTCAATGCGGACGTGATGAAGAGCTCATTTTTAGCAACACTGCAGGGAACAACTCCTCCCCTCGGGACTGTCATTTATTACGTAAACAGAAAAATGACACACAAGGTAATTGGCTCTATTTTTGTCGTTAACTTATCGAGTTGCTGTCAAGAGAGCTACCTGTCCATCACAGCGGGCCGAGAACGCGCAAGACGCCAATTTGTCTTGACACGTTAAGTGGTTCTCTCACATTACTGAACCATGAACAGATGAGTGGAGCGTTCTGGGAGCTGGCTTTTGTTTCCCTCACTAGCAAAACATGGAACGGCCAGCGACCTTGCCGGTGTCTGTGTCCAAAGCAACAACTGGCCACTTCAAGAAATGTTTGCCTCCCGAAAATTTTGACTTTTTTCTCATAATATGACGACTTATTTTCTTGCTAAATTTGAACTTTTTCTCGTAAAATTACAAGTTTAAGTTTAGTTTTAACTTTTTTCTTGCAAAATTACAACTTTTCTTACCGCAAAATTATGAATTTTTTCTGGCAAAATTACAACTTTTTTCTTGCTAAATGACTACTTTTTTCTTGTAAAATTACAACTTTTCTTACCACAACATTTTTTAAAAATTCCTGCAAAATTACAACTTTTTTCTTGCAAAATTACAACCATTCTTACCGCAAATTACAACTTTTTCATTGCAAAATTACAACTTTTCTTACCGTAAAATTACAACTTTTTTCTGGCAAAATTACAACTTTTTTCTTGCTAAATGACTACTTTTTTCTTGTAAAATTACAACTTTTCTTACCACAACATTTTTTAAAAATTCCTGCAAAATTACAACTTTTTTCTTGCAAAATTACAACCATTCTTACCGCAAATTACAACTTTTTCATTGCAAAATTACAACTTTTCTTACAGTAAAATTATGACTTTTTTCTCGCAAAATTACTACTTTTTTCTTGCAAAATTACTACTTTTTTCTTGTAAAATTACAACTTTTCTTATCGCAAAATTACACCTTTTTTTTTTGCTAGATTATGACTTTTTCCTGGCAAAATTACAACTTTTTTCTTGCAAAATTACAACTTTTCTTACCGCAAAATTACGCTTTATTTGTGGCTACATTGCGACTTTATTCTTGCAAAATTACAACTTTTCTTACCGCAAAATAAAAAAAAATTCTTGCAAAATTACAACTTTTGTTACTGCAAAATTACAACTTTTTCCTTGCAAAATTACAACTTTTTTACTCTCAAAATCTCCGATTTTCGCTAATTCTTTGTCATACAAAAGACCAAACTATCACATAGACCAGGGGTTTTCAAAGTGGGGGACCCGGCCTTATGGCGGGGGCCGTGGGTCTACTACGAACACTTTTCATTAAGGCACTGAAAATTATTTTATCTTCAAAAGGGGGGCGCTGCAAAAAAAAAAGGGAACCACTGACATAGACTGAATTCAACTTTGCTTGAAATACTAAAAACAGCCAGAAATTTGTGCAATAAAAGTGTTTTTTTAATTTAAATGTTGATATTTAAACAATATACATGCATACCAATCTAACAGTCCTGGAACAGTCACGTCTAAATAACACTAACCAGGGGGCGGATGCTAACCGAGGTTTCACAGTACTACAACAAGAAAGGGAAAAAAATGTAAGTATCGGTATTGAATACTGGTACTCTTGCGATTGACTGGCAACCAGTCCAGGGTGTACCCCGCCTCCCGCCCAAAGTCAGCTGGGATAGGCTCCAGCATACCTTGCGACCCTAATGAGAGAAAATGGGCGGAAGGATAATACGAATATGGATATGGGTGATACAGTAGTTTACTATTAAGTGCATCTAACGGTGTGCAAAAGCACCGACTTGTAACAAATGGAAAAGACAAACCAGGAAAATGACAACAACACGGAAAAAGCAAAGACAAAATGAAAAAAGATTATGACTACTTTTGTATATTTTTTATTTACTTTATATTTCCGCTTCATTTTGGCACTCCCCTAATTCCATACGTTACCGTGGAAGAACAAACTGCTGAAAACGTTGGTTTTAGGTTGGACTTTTATGCAGAATGTGACGTTCGCGATCTTGGGGTTTAGTTACTTCCTCCTTCCTGCCCTTTTTTTGTCCCAGCCAATCAGCTCCAGCCATCCTTTGATTGCTTTCAGCCTTATTCGCCTTGCCCCGCCCCTCGCCGGTGTGTTTGAATAGATGGAGGGATTTTAAAAAATCCATAAATCCGAGCAGTCCGGTGTACACAGCAACACCGAGAGAGACGCAACCATCCAGGCCTGTCAGCTCAGCAGTGTGTGGCGCGTTGCTTATTGTGGCCGTGATGCATAGTTTGGCATCACCATCGCCATACCAAGCCAAAAAAGCCACCACGCGCATCCTTAAATCGCAGCACGTCGCAACAATCCCAAACAAGATGCCACGCCCCCCTGGTGGCCGTGAGGAGCACAGACGATGATTTCACTGGGAACGTCCATCCGTCCCATCAGGTCGCAACTTTGCTGGAGCCTATCCCAGCTTTTTGTCCGATTTTGTTGAATTCGTGGAGGTGAAATTTGCCAGATGATACTTCTATTTAGAGCATAGAAAACATGTTTAGGACTTTCTAAGTACAATTTCATCATTATTAGAGAGCTCTAGACAGGACATAACACCCCTATAGTCAGCTTTACACTCATACCAACCAATACAGCAGACATATTCAGAGAAAATACGCTATTTAAGACTCATGCTCGTGTGTGTTTTTCAATAAATCTCTTCCAACGTGTGGACAGGAAGTGACCTCGGGGATTCAGTGTTGAGTTTTAGCTGCAGTCCGTTATTAGGATTATGAGGATGACTCTTACATTGAAATTATTCTGTTATTATAACAAATATACAGTTTTACTAATAATAGGCCATATTCCACCACGAAATAGAGATCATTTTTTAATGAATCTTTCCTTTCGGCCAACTACATTTAATGTCCGCTTTCACTAAACTAACATAAACCTCCTCTTTGGTCTTCCTCTGGGCCTTCTGCCTGGCAGTTCAAAACTCAGCATCGTTCCACAAACATATTCACTCTCTCTCCTCCGGACATGTCCCAACCATCTCAGTCCGGCCTCCCTGACTTCATCTCCGAATCCTCTAACATGTGCTGTCCCGCTGATGTGCTCATTCCTGATCCTGTCCATCCCGGTCGCACCCAAAGAGAACCTCAACATCGTCTTCTCTGCTCTGCCAATCACTGCTGCATCCGGAGGTCAAATAATCATAATCCTAACAAGCAAATACTCCTTGGGATGTGTTTCACGAGGAAAACAAGTTGTTTGAATAAAAGAACAGTAAAGATCAGAACTATTTGACTTCTAAAGGATATATAATATTATTTACAAATATAACGTCTGTCATTTTTAGAAGTCTGAGAAGATTTTTGCATGTAATCTTGTAATAGAATTCAGATTTTATATGTATATTTCAGGAAGAAGTACCTCTAAAATGCTAAATCGTTTAAAGTGTAAAAAAGTATATATATATATATATTTTCACATCCAATATTTGGGAAGCTGACATTAATTTGTCGGTTTTTTGTTTTAAATCTGACACGATTGAAAAAAGGCTGCTGCTGCTGATAATAATAATAATAATAATAATACATACTAATACTAATAATTATAGTTTTTGGGAAGCAGGCATTTTTTGCCACCATCGTGGCAACTCCCGCAAGTTAGAAACAACAAAACCCTCAGCAGGTAACGGGAATTCTAAGTTTTCCAGGCACACAAAGGACTGGTCCTCCTGCCAATTACAGGTCGCTGATGAATACAAAGATGTGCTGAGCGGCTCATTTTCTCCGAGAGGCAGGAAGTGGCTTGATTACACTTGTTGTTGTTCCCACGTTTGTCCTTCATCAACAGTTGCTGACTTCTCCTGAGGACACAGCCGGCCTGTAATGCAATCGCAACTTTTAAGCGATACTTCATAGCGGCGAGTGAGCCAAATAACCGGCGCGGGCCGCAACAGAGCATGCAGACACGCGGCACCTTCTCCTCCATGACTTCCTCTTCCTGTGACCCGATCTCCTGACACCCCCGCCCCCCCCATCCAAATGTCGTTTTTTTTTTTCCCCCAGATTCCAGCACCCCTTGTGAGCTTGCACGTTCATTCAGCATGAATGGATGCGGCCCACTGATGGCCGTGCGAGTGACAGCTGCCTCCCTTCCAGGGCACACTCCCGTGCACACTCCCGTGCACACTTCATACTTACTCTTATGCAGTAAGTGACAAAACATGATCATTTTTTTACTGCACATTCTTCCTTGTAAATGTTCTTGATTCTCCTGCCATTTTAACTTCATCCTTGGAAAATGACAACTTTCCCCCAACCTAATTGGATTCTGGTTTTGTTTTTCTCACTTCAAAATTTTTTTTTAAATATTTACTTTCATATTTGAAATTGATGAGAGAGACAAAAAAATCCCTTATATTCTGCCTTTATTCTCATAAGATTACTGATGTTTTTTCCATTTTTGCTGTCGTTTTTTTATTTTTCCAAAATGTACTTCTTGTGCATCTTACTGCAGTATTGACTTTATTCCCTAACCTCCTTTTCCCAGAATTACAATTGTATTCTTTGCTGTTCATAATATATAATACAGCTTTTAAAAATAACTTATTTTTTCTTTAATATTTAAATTTCATGCAGCTAAACAAATACATTTTTATGTTAGTCTACTTATTCTCGATTTTTTAATTTCAACTTATTATCATAACATTATTACTTATTCCACAACCAAAAAAATATATTTTTTTCTAAATAAGTACATTTTTATTTGTTGTTTTGTTTCTCATAATTTTACAACTTAAAAATCTGCATTATTTTTCATCATTACACTGTAAAACATTATTCTTAAACAATTACAATGTTTTTCTCTTTATATTTGGACTTTATCATTGTAAAATTACTGATGAGTTTTGGTGTAGCCACAGCATTGCACTCTCAAACTCTTATGAGCTATTTTTGTTGTCATTGCTATTTTTGTCCAAACAATGTACCAGACATTACAATGAACTGCAGCAGCAACAGTTTCAAGCTTTGGGACTCCAGCAAACCACAGTGAGAGCCTTCACCCACAAGTGGTGAGCCTTCCCGGAAGTGTTCGGCCAACCAAAATGACCCCAAGAGCACGCACAGAGTTCCAGGACCCAAACCACTGCTGAAAAAAAGAACCCTCAATTTTGCCAGAAAACATCTTAATGATCCCCAAGACCTTTGGGAAAATACTCTGTGGTCTGATGAGACAAAAGTGGAACATTTTGGAAGGTGTGTGTCCCACTGCATCTGCTGTTAAAGTAATTCTGCGTTACAGAAAAAGAGCATTTTGTCTTGTCAGTGACAAATTGTATTTTTTCAAATGAACACTGCAGGTTATGCGGTTATTGTTGCTCATTAAAAAACAAAACGGAGACCCAGTGGCAGTAAAACTAATCTGACTTTGATATTTATAGATATAGATAACTAGAGATATTTGCTTGTGTATAACAAAAAGTCACATTTCCGGATATTCAGGGATCAAAGATCTTGAAAATGTGAAAGTACAAAGCATCAGTATCATCCATGTAGTCTATTTACATGGTATCGTCATGATACCAAACTTGGCGGGATCACCCGGCCCTCATGTCAGAGAGGCATTCATTGTTTGGGGTCACCTTATTTACAGTACGTACAAAATAGTAACACCAATTGTAGTTTTGAAATGAATAGTCTCTGTCTTGCAGTGAGGCCTGCAGTTCTTGGGATGTTGCTGTGGGGTCTTTTATGACCTCTTGGACGAGTCGTCGCTGCGCTCTTGGGGTATTCTGGTTCCCGGGGAAGTTCACTACCCTTCCATGTTTTTGCCATTTGGGGATAATGGCTCTCGCTGTGGTTTGCTGGAGTCCCACAGCCTAAGAAATATATTTAATCTTTTGCAGACTGATCGATCTCAATGAGTCTCAAGTTATGTTTTAACGGGGGTGGGGGGCGTGTGAGGTTGGATTTTGTTTTCTCCCTCGATAAAAAAAAGTTTCATTTAAAAGCACACCGCTGTAAATAAGAGCAGTAATGTTTTTTGTTTTTTTTTGTCAGATGTCATGGTCATTTTCCTTGTAATTTATTTATGTATTCAATAGCAAAATTGCTTCTTGTATTTTGCCAGTGGCAGTAAAGGTAATTTTACTTCTTTTTATATTTTTCCTATTTTAAAAAAATCNACAGAAAAAGAGCATTTTGTCTTGTCAGTGACAAATTGTATTTTTTCAAATGAACACTGCAGGTTATGCGGTTATTGTTGCTCATTAAAAAACAAAACGGAGACCCAGTGGCAGTAAAACTAATCTGACTTTGATATTTATAGATATAGATAACTAGAGATATTTGCTTGTGTATAACAAAAAGTCACATTTCCGGATATTCAGGGATCAAAGATCTTGAAAATGTGAAAGTACAAAGCATCAGTATCATCCATGTAGTCTATTTACATGGTATCGTCATGATACCAAACTTGGCGGGATCACCCGGCCCTCATGTCAGAGAGGCATTCATTGTTTGGGGTCACCTTATTTACAGTACGTACAAAATAGTAACACCAATTGTAGTTTTGAAATGAATAGTCTCTGTCTTGCAGTGAGGCCTGCAGTTCTTGGGATGTTGCTGTGGGGTCTTTTATGACCTCTTGGACGAGTCGTCGCTGCGCTCTTGGGGTATTCTGGTTCCCGGGGAAGTTCACTACCCTTCCATGTTTTTGCCATTTGGGGATAATGGCTCTCGCTGTGGTTTGCTGGAGTCCCACAGCCTAAGAAATATATTTAATCTTTTGCAGACTGATCGATCTCAATGAGTCTCAAGTTATGTTTTAACGGGGGTGGGGGGCGTGTGAGGTTGGATTTTGTTTTCTCCCTCGATAAAAAAAGTTTCATTTAAAAGCACACCGCTGTAAATAAGAGCAGTAATGTTTTTTGTTTTTTTTTGTCAGATGTCATGGTCATTTTCCTTGTAATTTATTTATGTATTCAATAGCAAAATTGCTTCTTGTATTTTGCCAGTGGCAGTAAAGGTAATTTTACTTCTTTTTATATTTTTCCTATTTTAAAAAAATCGAATTAATAGTCATATTTTGTCAGTAGCACTGTTAATTTTACATTATTTGATTGATTTATTTTAAAGTCACATTTATATTTCTGTCAGAGGCAGTGCAGGGAATTTTACTTGTATTTTTTTTGTCAAACTAGCTCTCATTTAAGCCAGTAGCAGTAAATGTCCCTGTTATTTTTTTATTTCTGCATTAAAAAGCAAAACTGATACTCAGCAACAGTAAAATTAATACTCCTTTTTTCATCATCGGTAGCAGCCTTAAAAAACAATCTCCCGGTGGTGTTGGTGAAGGTCAAGCTTAGAGCGCCCTCTACGTGCACTGTGAAGGCCCGTGCATGAAAATGCAAGACAAGGTTCACAATGGGACGTCGTGTCTTAGCGTTCCCGTGACGTATTTCCTGGAAAATGGCGCGCGGAGTCACCAGGACTTCCGTGGCGCAAACATCCACCATCACAGCAAGGCGTGACCTTCGCTGTTCTAACTCCACACCGCCGCAGTTTTTCCCTGCTCCACTTGTTACAGACACCAGTCACGCGCTTGTAAGCCGAACCAAAAGCCGACCGTTTGAAGTCCTGTTCGGCTGATAAGTCCATTACCAGCCGTAAAAAGCTGCAATTAGACTGGGATCAAATCTGGATAAAAAAATCCCTGGTGGGTGTTTTTCCGTACAAAGACATCATCCATCACCTGCGCTCTCCGCTGTGATGATACACTGAAGTAATTAAGAGTCTAAATGAAATTAGAAAGTCCACGCCGCTGATTTGCATGGGCGCGGCGTGCATGAGCACTTTGTAATTATGTCGGTTGAAAACGAGATTAGGCGAGCTGATTGGGTTATCCGTGCAACAAGGGGGAGTTGGTACATGTGTTATGACGGCGCCGCCACATTTGGACCGGCCAATAAAGAGTAGTGCCCGCCTACTGGCTGTTGGGTGCGTGGCACCCCCATGCTCAGTAAATCCTGCATTTTGATGATTTCAAATATCACATTGGAAATTCCAATTGTACTGAACGAGTGGCTCAAACTGGGAATGACATACCTCCCCGAGAGGAGGCAGAGGGCATGAACGCCGACGTGTCCATCACCGTGGCGCAGACATCTGAGGTAGTCAGACAACCCCTCAGTGGCGACGCTCCGGGGGTGGATGAGTTTGGCCTCAAGGGAAACATTGCAAGGAAGTCGAGACCCGTACGAGACCCGGTACCCCTTTTTTAAGAAGGGTAACCACACATGCAAAACTTGTGCCGATCTTCAAAATACAGCCAATCGGCAGCCGATCCCGATCCAACGTTAGTCTGAATCCCACCACATGTCAAACGGTTAGTCCTACCCTAAGTATTGCAATAATTCCGCGTCAGGATGGCTGTAATTCAGTTGGCCGTTTATTTGCATGTCAACACAGAACACTCACTCCTTCCACAACAGAAGTTTTTTTTTTTTTTTTTTTTTTAAAAAGGATCAGTACCGGATCGGAACAGATCAGATCGGCAAGACTATTAAAAAAATGGGATGGGATGCTCAAAATGACCCATGAGTCCTTAGGCCTTTGCCTAACGATTCACTGTCTGTATTACTGTCATTCACGGTCATGTGACATGAGACTGCCTATTGCATTTGTGAAGCATATCAGAGATGTGCAGGTGACTGGAGCCAAAATTAGGACTTGCTGCACGACGGAGATGAAAACAAAGCCTGCAGAAATACGCAGCCATTCTAGCGGCGCACTGGTGGAGAAACAAACAGGCCTTTCTCCACTTTACAAGCCAGCCATGGAGCAGACAGATGTGCTGAGATGCCATCGCTAGCCGGGGGGCTCATTCGGTCTTCTAAAGGCTCGCGCTGTCAGGATGGCTCGCTTGGGAGCGCGTGACACAAAAGTTAAATGAAGGTTAAATGGAAGCACTTCAAAGTGGACCATCTCCACCACCATCTAAAAAAAGAAATGGAGGAAAGGTTAATGCGTGTCTTGTTGAGACACCGCCGCAGCTTGTAGCTTTTGGGAAGAACAGTTGGAGGTCCACTTTGGGTCGGAACACCTCGGGGGGCTGCCGTTTACGGGCTTTGTTTACACGCTTCTCAAGAGTGGCGCATCGAGCGGTTATTACCATGCGAGTGTGTCGGCCGGCGCTCGCTCACTGGAAATTGCTCCGGAAAGCTCCGGAAGTTCCTCTGACCGGAATGGAAAGGTGAAAGGTGTGGCTGCTGCTCTCGCGTGAGTGAAAAAGACCATGAATGCAACCTTGGGACTGCAGGGAACATTCCAGTCGGTGCAATTACGCCAAGCTCATTAGCAAGGGCATTTGCTAAACATCACTACTGACCTTAACTCGTCCACACGCAAGTTAGCACAAATCCATGCCAAAAAGGTGCTTGACTGCTTCTGTGTTGTTCAAAATAACTTGTGCATTTATCTCCACAAAAAAATGGTCAAAGCGCCAAAAAAATACACATTTCCGGCCGAAAAATATCAAAGACCGATCCAAAGTATGGAATAGGATAGGAAGTTATTACTTTTCTACTAATTAAACTGAACTATTTTTGTAGGAAATCCTGCTAAATTTTTAGAAATATACATTATCTTATTATTTTTGCAGACATTTCATTCATTCATTCATTTTCTATGCCGCTTATCCTCATTAGGGTGGCGGCGATGCTGGAGTCTATCCCAGCTGGCTTTGGGGCGGGAGGCGGGGTCCACCCTGGACTGGTCGCCAGCCAATCGCAGGGCACATATAGACAAACAAACATTCACACTCTAATGGACAATTTAGAGCGGCCAATGAAGCTAACATGCATGGTTTTGGAATGTGGGAGGAAAGCGGAGTACCCGGAGAAAACCCACACACGCACGGGGAGAACATGCAAACTCCACACAGAGATGCCCAACGGAGATTCCAACCCTGAACCTCCTGACTTTGAGGCCTGAGAAAAGCTGTTATGTTACTTGTAAAATAGAAAAATTAAGAATACCTAAATAAAATATCTGCTTATGACAGAATTTTTGTGTCTGAAAAATCCTACTCATTTCTTATGAACCATTTGAAAATGTAAATACGTCAATATATTTCAAAAGTCACTTTCCACACAATTAAACTTTTTTGACTAATTTACTTATTTACTATTTGACTTACTTTTTTTGTAGAAAATCATACACTTTTTAACAAAAACAAAAAAAAATACAATAGGAAACATTCATTCATTTTCTGTACCGCTTATCCTCTATAGGGTCACGGGGATGCTGGAGCCTATCCCAGCAGACTTTGGGCGAGAGGCGGGGTAACACCCTGGACTGGTCGCCAGTCAATCGCAGGGCACATATAGACAAACAAACATTCACACTCTAATGGACAATTTAGAGCGGCCAATGAAGCTAACATGCATGTTTTGGGAATGTGGGAGGAAACCGGAGTNCTAACATGCATGTTTTTGGAATGTGGGAGGAAACCGGAGTACCCGGAGAAAACCCACACACGCACGGGGAGAACATGCAAACTCCACACAGAGATGCCCAACGGAGATTTGAATCCAGGTCTTCCAGATCTCCTGACTGTGTGGCCAATGTGCTAACCACTCAGCCACCGTGCGGCCCAATAGGAAACAAATTTTTAAAATAAAAAAAAGCAAAGAATGTAAATTATTTTAGGGCTGTCAAATGATTAAAAATGTTGTTAATCACAATTAATTAACAGTAATAAAAACGCGTGATACATCTCCCTTCATGTGTGACCACACACACACACACACACACACGCACACGCACACGCACGCACACACACAATTGGTTATACAGTTTATAGCAGAAAAAGATGAAAACAATCTTCTATTTGCTATTTTCTGCTAAGCGGGCTTTGATGATTATTTTTTATAGAAAATATCAAAAATGCAAAAGAACAGTGTGGAATAAAGATGCTGTTTCGAAATCATATTCTCATTCCCTCTAACCCCAACCAGGTACCCGGGGTCCGGTTCCCCCGCACGACCCTCCCCAAAGGAGCTGGTCCTGCTGATCACATAGACCCGGCAGAGCGTCTTCTTGTTCTTTGCTCCCTGGCTGACCATGACCGTCCCATTAAAATCTTGCCTCAAACTCAGCCTGAGGGTCTCCATCGGAGGCGGCGCATACTGATGAAGCAGGAAAAGGGAAAGGGAGGTGCTTTTTTTTTTTTTTCTTTGCGCCTTTAAAATGTTAAGTGCGGCCACAGAGGTTAGGGGCGGTCGCCGGGCAGAACTACTGGCAGACTGCCGATTGATTATTAGTGAGTTTAATGCAGGCGGAGAGCGAGCGGAGGCACACTTGGGAGTCTAATGAGTGATGCACGTCCCTTCCCGACGAGCGTGAGCACTGACCGCGAGTCCCAACGCTCACACACCCTTTTTTTAAAAGCACCAGTATGTGCGACTTTAAAGAGGTCTTAAAAGAGGAAGCGTAGTCTAACGGGATTGTGTCGTGTTTATAGCCGTCTCAGGCAATGCCTCTCACAACGGAGTTTTAATATAGTCCGATTTCAAGAATAAAAACTCGTAAAAGTACGACGACGACGTCACACATTTTAGGAGAAAAACATCACAACATTACAAGAGTAAAGTGGTAACTTGGCGAGAACAAACGTCGAAACTTGACGTTACAGGCATCGCCTGAGACGGCTATGAAACGGGGGGGTCTTTTTTTGTTGTTTTTGGGTTTTTTTTTTTTTTGGTTTTTTTTTTTTTATCCTTTTTTATTTTTTTTTTTTTCCCGTGTGACACACAATATTACCACTTTTTTTTCGCCTTGAAAATTTACCAAAAAAAGTAGTAATTATATTATAAAAAAATGTAATTTTACTAGAAAAAATGTTGCAATTTTACAAGAGAAAGATGTAATGTTACAAGAAACAAGCTGTAATATTATGAGAAATAAACTATTATGGAAAGAAGTTGTCATTTTTGTGATACCTGTCAGGGAGGGAAAATAACTTTCCTCGTGCTTCAGGGAGCTTTTATTTAGAACGGGACAGCCAAACACAGCAGTTGGCCACAAACAGGTTAGCATGGGTTAGCATCGTCTCACCCGTACACTCTAGTGCTCCACCCCCTCCACATGAGGCCCCCTTTTTCATAGCTGTCTCAGGCAATGCCTGTAACGTCAACTTACTTTTATTCTCGTAATACTACGACTTGAGATTTTAATGCTTTGTCATAACAGGCTTTCCCTGAGACAGCTATAAAAACTTGGTCAACGGTAATATTACTTTCTTTTTCATAAAATAACGACTTTTAATCTTGAAAGCAGTTTTTTTTTTTTTTTATGTGGGCCTAATATTACTTTGTATCACCGACCAATGTATGATAATGTCCCAAATGTCAGGCTGGATTTACAGAACATACTTTATTGTGACTACATGACTACTACAAAAACAAACTTTTGTGGTTCCCGGGCTCGCGAGCTAGCAAGCTAACCCGTTCTCGTGCTCGCGAGCTAGCAAGCTCACCGGTTCCCGGGCTCGCGAGCTCACCGGTTCCCGGGCTCGCGAGCTAGCAAGCTAACCGGTTCTCAGGCTCGCAAGCTAACTAGTTAGCTCCCAATTTATTCCCTCTAAAATTGAAAAAAGACCCAAACTTACCACTTCCAGGGAACCTTTTTTCACTCTACGACTTCTTGACGTCAAGTACTTTAAAGGTAACGTATGCTAATGTGTCTTCAGCGTTGTGTCATTACTGCCGCCTACTGACCAGAATACGAAATAGAATTTGTCCAGCCAGCCATCGGGTCATATTTTCTGAAACGAAAGACGATATAGCAAGAATCCAACCATGACGCCGAACACAAATCCACGCTAAACATTCCACAATAAGGCACTAGCGACTGCTTTGCTCACAATCAGGCTCTTGAGTAGCTATTTACACATTTTGGAGTCTGCTAATTCATTCATACAACTTTTCTTTTTAAAGAAGCGCCATCAGAGCATCAACAATATAAATATTGATAAATAATAACAATAACCTAACAAAGAGAGTCAAGAGTAGCTTAATTGGACATTAGATGGGCTTCTTGGGTGTTGGCGGTTGGACGCCAGCAGGGGGCAGTGTTAGTAGGGGAGCGTTTGCGTTGGGATTTTCCAGAAAGGTACAGAACATGCTGGAATATCCAAACTCTGCCTGATACACAACTTATCTGAAATAACACTGCATCAGTCCAAACCAAACTATTATTTCTTTTCCAAATTTGGACGGCAGCATTGAAGTCATGGGGAAAATTGGAAGATATTTTGCATCCGTCTTTTGTGCAAACACAGCTGAATGGAGAATATGCTAATAGACGTGGTAGAAAGAGTCTGAACCACTGTGGACTTGCAAAAACCACATCATGTGGTTTAAATGCAACTCTTTGCCCCCCCTTGTGATTAAATACCACTCTGGTAACATGTCCGTCTGTTACATTTAAGGCAATGCATCAGCCGGTAGTGACACTTTGATTTCTACATTCAAATATGACAATATAATGAAGGGGGTGGGGAGGTGGCACTTATGCAGATGATTGTGGTCAGTAACATCTTCTTGAGGCCTGCAGGGGGAAGTACATTCAGATGGATTACTTTGGAAAACAGTGCAAGGTGACGTACAGTGCACTGCATGTGCCTTTTTGTGCAGCATACGTTATTATAGGAGTACCGGCCACACAGTGTATTTGCCAAACACGACTCTGTTTGATGTCGCACTCAGCAACATTTAGACGTTTCTATTTAAATTACTGGAAGACAAGAATTCATTCATCTGGGACCTACCCAGAAGCTTTTCGGAACATTTGAAGCAGCTATGATGGAATTTGATATGACGCCGTTCCCGTGCATAAAGTGTCATACATTGTTCTCTAAATACATTTCAGCAGCCGCTGTTGCTTTGGCAGTTTGGAAGCGTTGCAGAGGACCCTGAATAGAGCCTGGTGGAACACTGCGAGGCACCTCTTGGCTTCAGTTTGATCATTTCCGACCATCTAAAGGGGAGTTAAAGTAGACAAGATGGCCGTCTTTTATTTACATATTGGTTTCTCGCTGCATGAGCTTCTCGCCTTTCCCCTCGTCCCGTTCTTCCTTGGCCGGCGCCTCGCCGTCGGTCTCCTTCTGAACCACGTCCGGGTCTTCAGTACCGGTCGGTTTGTACTGCTCGGCATGTTTGCGCTCACGTTCCAAAAGTCTGTAGTTGATGAAGTTTCCGATGAAGAGCCAAATGCTGGCCACGACCACGACGGCACCGCAGCAAAAATACATAATTTTATAATTCTTGGTGATGTCCACCAGTTTCCCTGCAAGACAAGAGAAAAAAATGAGCACAAATATTCTGAATGCTATTTGTGGAGCTCAAAATAGATACTTTATTCATCTCCAAGAGAAATTCATAGAGCACAAACTATTCCAGACTGACTCGACAGCGCCTCTGCTGGTCGCATTGCCTTTGTTTATGCCAAAGTACTGCTGCATCAAAGTGTTGAATAATAACAACCAATTATAAAACAGTTCAAATATTATATCAATAACTTAATCCAGCCAGCCTCACTGACTATCCAGCTGACTTGGGTGAGAAGCGGGGTACACTCTGGACTGGTCGATCAATAAGTCTATTATTGTTACACATATTTTGACATTAATCCCTCGTTTATTGCGGTTAATGGGTTCCAGAACCAACTGCGATTAGAGAATTGCTGCCAAGAATGTATATATGGAAACAGATATCGTTTGGAGCATAGCATAGCATTCATCTTTTTTAAATAATGTAAAATACATTTATTTGTAATTCTTTTTTTTACACTTTTTAGTCAGTTTTGTTATTTACCTGTATTGGGTTTGTGTTTTTGTTTGAATGATATGTATGTTCTATTTTAAGTCATTTTCTTTTACAGTTTTGTTTTAATCATTTTTATGTATTTTTTACAGTTTTTTAAAAATCATTATTTTTATTTTTTTTGTATTTATTTTTTTATATTTAAATGTATTCAGATATTTTCGAAAAACCGCGGTTGAGGGAATCTGTGAAATTCAAAGTGCGAGGTGGTGAGGCACAACTGTGCATATTTTTCATGTAGTTTATTTTGAAAGTGAAAAAAAGTACGTACACGTTCCCATTTTATTGACTGTGAAGGTGGGTCCAAAAAAGTATTAACATTAAAATGATCAAAATATATTAAAAAACAACATTTTAACAACCTTATCTACAATTTTGCCCCGTAAGTTTAAGTTTCTTTAACTTTAACAGAAATGCTAACCACGGCCCTCAAAAATGAACCAATTATTGATAGATCTGTTTACCCGATAATGGCGTCATGTCGAGTATGTTAGCAGTACCTGCTAAGGGTGGACCAAGGAGGACTGGGCAGCATTCCACTATGGTGGTGAGGCCAACAGCGCTGGAGAACCTCTGAGGACCAACAAGATCCATGAGACTCTCAAACAGCACCGAGCTGACCATGCCGAAGGCAAAGCCGAAGAAAATGGCGTACACCACCAGGCCGGTGTAGCTGTCAGCGAGCGGGCACAGGACGTGGCACACGCCGTTGTAGAGCACGGCGAAGCTGAAGAAGTACTGAATCTTGGGCCTGACCCAGCGCGAGTTGGCCAGCAGACCCATTGAGGGCCTCGCGAACATGTCAACGAACGCCAGGATAGATAGCAGAAAGGCGGCGGAGTACTCGTCCACGCCCATGTCTTTGGCATAGGCGGCGAGGAAGACGATCGGTGCGAAGAATCCCAGGAACATGACGACGTTCCCAGACAGGTAAATGAGAAAGCCCCGATGCTTGAAGAGCGTCAAGTCCAGGTACTTGTTGACGATTTCCCACGCCGTACGCTTCTCTGTGGTGACGACCGCTTCCACCTTTTTGGCCTTAGACGGTGGCGGTCCCAGCGGCCTCATGAGCGAGCCGGCCACACAGCAGTTCAACAGCAGGCCGCCGAGGATGAGGAAGCTTCCTCGCCAGCCAAAGTGGTTGAAAAGGTACTGGTTGAGGGGAGCCAAGGAGCTGAGGAACACCGGACTTCCGGCCATGGCCAGCCCGTTTGCTATGGGCCGCTTCCTATAGAAGTATTTTCCTACCATGGTCAGGGCTGGCTGCAGGTTGAACGCCAATCCCAGGCCTGTGGAAACATGCCTTGCGGTAAGAAACCTCCTCATAGCTTTCAACATTCAAAATTAAATTTGAAACATTCAAAATTATTTCATAATGTATTTATTTTTAAGACATTTTCATATTGAACTAGCAATTCATTTTTGTAATTCTATATTAATATTGACCTGTTAAGTTTATTTCATAGAATAAACAAACATTCTCAAGTACGGTATTTTGCATTTTAAATTTACACTGCATTTTTTGGCTCATCTTTATTTCATATTACTTGAGAAGTTTGGTGAATATCCTTTAATAAAAAAATAATTACAATACATTAAACATTTGATTGTATTAAATTGTAACGTTAGAATTTGCATTCACGAAAACATTAACAAGGTAATTTCGGTTAATAATACCACATTTCCAATAATAATCATTTCAAATCAATTTCAGCCCCTCCGTGAATCACCACCTTATCGCGGTGGAGGGTTTGAGTGCCCGAGTGATCCTAGGAGCTATGTTGTCGGGGGCTTTATGCCCCTGGTAGGGTCTCCCAAGGCCAACAGGTTCTAGGTGACGGGCCAGACTAAGAGTGATTCAGAAGACCCTTATGAAGAAGAACAAGAGGAGTGACCGCACCTCACCCGGACGTGGGATACCGGGGCCTCACCCTGGAGCCAGGCCTGGGGGAGGGGCTCGCAGGCGAGCGCCT
>QODF01000059.1:405122-453226 GCA_024372805.1 Oostethus manadensis | reverse complement strand
GAACTCAATTTCATAATGAACAAGCAAATTAATGTCATACAATAAAATTATTCACAATTTATTTTGCATAACATTGCATTTTAAATAGAATTAAACTATTAACATGTATATATAAAAAAATACTTTATTTTGTATTACCACTTGATCTTGGTTAATGTTGCCAGAAAGCATTGATTTCAGATGTTTACTATTAGCGTGTTGTAGTTGGAGCTGCATATATGTGTTTTTTTGGTAGGTTAATTCTTGGCCGTGTTTGCAACTTGAACACTCTTCCCGCTGGTCTATTTCCTACTGCCTGCTATAAGCAGGAGCTAATCAAGTCATCTCAGAATGGACTTAAGTGGATTTAGAAGGGCTTACCTCCGATAACGCCGATGCAGAGGTAAAGCTGCACCACGCTGGTGCAGAATGAAGCGAGGGTCATCCCGACAGCACACAGGCAGCCCCCCATCATCACGATGGGCCTGCAGCCGTAAGTATTGACCAGTATGCTGCTGATGGGACCTGGAAGACAAACAAACAGGGGACCATTATACAGCAAGAGATGGTCTTGACTTCTGACCTTGAGCAAAGTTCTCCTCATTTGCATCTGCAGCACAAATTCTCGGCGGCCACTGAGACGAGGAAGCCCCCGAGTGTGCCCCTGACTTGTTTCTTGGGAGAAATATTGCTTCTCATCTCCGACTCCATTACAAACTTAATATAACCGCCTACTGTAGATCCCGCAAGGGAGGGACATGCACTGATATGCATGCCGTTTGCTTCCACAACAATTTCATGGTGGCAAAAGGTGGGGAGTCATGATGGAGATTCATGGCAAAAAATGGGGGCAAAGTCAGGGCACCCCGGGGGGAGATTGTATACTTTGTGTAAATGTTGCTAAAATAATGTTAAAATGACAACGTGGCGATGTCTTAATGCCAAAATGGTATCCATGGTGCAGGGGGTCTTCCACGTCAGCCTTCCCCACGGGACATTTTATGTCAAGTGCAAAATCCTTCAAAATAATGTTCAGATGTGGAAATTACACACATGCCAAAATGATACTTACCATATACTCTAAGGGGTTTTCAATGTCGGGCCAACCAAAGGAGAAATTCATTGAGTGTAAAATATTGCATTCTGACAATGCACTTCCTGTCAAAATGTGATTGATGGATTGATAGATATGTCGTCATCATGCGTCACCATACTACCAGAAGTAGTATTATGTAAAGCGCCGGAAGGTAATGAATGATTAATAATTACTTTTAATTATTATATATTGCTATATTACACAAATTAAAATGATTCAATATTGCATAAACCACGCTTCTCTGAGCCTGGATGTGTGTACGCCCTGCCACCCCTCTCCGCCCCCCACCCTTCCTCTGTCTGACCCCCTCCTGTTCCTGGCCTATCGGTATTATTTCAATTATTTCGTATTTCAAATAAAAAAACCATGCATTGTCAGTATTACCTTGTAGGGCCTCCGCCCGTCCGTGGCGTCCGTTGGGTCTAAACGGGCCGAATACATGAGGCATTTGAGTCTATTCACAGGTTCTACCACCCCCATCATGCCCCCCGATGGTATGGTAGGTAGCTGTATTATGCCAAAACAATACCTACAGTGCAGAGGTTTTCAAAGTCTGACCCCCCGGGGGACGTTTTATATAGTCAGTGTTCAAACAATGTTAAACTGGTCTCACAATGCGGGAACTAGATGTGTTACGCCACATTATTAGTACCAGTAGTACAGGGGTTTTCAAAGTCGGGACATATATTGAGTGTAAAATGTTATTAGAAGAAGGTTGAAGTATTCTGACAATGTGGTGCGGTAACTAGATGCCAAAATAATACTTGCAGTACAGCGGTTTTCAAATTCAAAGTACAATGTTGAAATAATGTTCAATTGTTGCGATTTTCAGGGTCCGACCTCAGGATTACAGGGGAGGCTCAGCAGCCTGAGAGAAAAATAAGGACAACACGCGGTCGGTCAAAAGGCGGAATGAAGTGACTCCTGAAACAAGCCAGTAAACACCTGCTATGTTGTACTTTAAAAGCCAAAAAACACAAAAGATTGGCTCTATTTTACAACATTTTGTTTGCGGCCTCAGTCAAGGTCAACTGTGTCTCTTTCCGGATTACCAGCACTGATCCCACGCGGACACGCAGTCTGCAGCGTGAAGGCGTCACCGGGCGGTAGTGCTTACCTCGCAGCTGCCTGATGCACGCCGACACTCAAATGTGGCCAACCTGTTTTGTTTGGTTTTTGCTGCGATTTGTATGCGCAATCTGACAGCATTAATTCTGAATAAGGGGTGCGTGCATTTCAAGGTCAGTCTGAACCCCCACTCTGATCAATAACGCATTCTATCAGCTGCACTCATGCAGCAGAAACTGTACGTTGCGCAGAGTTTCATAACTAAATGGGCAAAACTAACAAGTGCAGCTTTACTCGCTGCATCTCCACCACTGCATTCAGAGCAGGCTGCAATCCTCCAATCACGTGAGCCTTTGCTTTGCCCAATCCCAACATGGGATTACTCTTCTCTAGCTGCAGCACAGCCAAAGCGACTCGTCAGGTTTACTGGACAAAAGGCTGGAAGTCATTTGTCTCAACGTTCACCACACTGGTCAGTCACTTCGCTTAACGACAACTGATGCATCCAATCTGATTTGGGGCAAAATATGTTCCCGGTTGCGGAGCTCAGCTGCTGCGTGTCCCACTTTGGCTGCAGGCCCGCAGTATTGTGCAAGGAAACGCCACAGCTGCCATCTGTCCACACCGTAATCCTCCTGTCATTCTACCCTCTGCTGTTGTTCCCATCTGCACTCACCAGCAGCAGGCCAGGAAAGGCGACTCCCTACTTTGTGCACTTATTTGCTGGATGTTTCATTCTTATAGTGTACACTCTATAATTAATACCACCAGTGTGTGTAGTCATTAAGCTAGTACTGTAGTATCGATTAGACCCCGGCTATCCAACAAATGCTCAACTGCCACGGTGAGGTTCTTGCCCCACGCCCAGACCGCTGTGTTTGTGTGTTCACACAACAGCTCCGATTACACGGAGGCCGCGTGATAATCAGCAGGAATACGAAGCCGCTTGGGTGAGAGGTGGTCACATGACGGCAGCGTCATGGTGATGCAGTTATATTCAATGTCAGAGGCGTCACGATACATGATATCATCAGAACGAGACGAGAAGATCATTTAACGTTACTTTGAAGAAAACTACAAAGAGCAAATACAGGACTGGATAAACAGACATTTTTAAGTCCCTTAACAATGCAGGTACATTTTGAAAATGTTGAAATACTTTGCACGTGTGCCCTAAGCACGATGCTTTTAACTATTACGTTACTATCCAGTGAGGCGTTCAGGTGCACTCGTAATTGTGAGGGTTTGCCGCCAATTGTTTGTCATTTTTATTTGCATTTGGTGTACTCTGCTTTGGGAACCTGGGCGCTAAAAGAACTGCAGTTTCCGTCATGTTTTATAGAGTGCGGAACCATTTTGCATCTAGTGGCATAATGTGTCCAGTACACAACATGTGACCTGATACTAGTGTGCCTGCATCACCATCGTGCTGGACAATATCGCTACATCGTAGGGCTGTCCAGACTTTTCCGCACAGTGACAGATGAAAGGATGCAAGGGTCGCTTTGATATTCTAAGTTCTAAAAAAACTGATTTTAGCTTTGTGATGTAGACGACAATGCATTTAAAAAAAATAACACCTTTAGCTTTAATATTTCACCTTTATGCTACTAAAATTATTTTCCCTCATAATAGTCCATTATACTCATAAAATTACGCCTTTTTCTCTTATTTTTTATTTTACTTTCACTTTACTCCTCAATTACTGCAGGTTTTTCATGCTGTTTTTGTTTTATTTTCTTGTTAAATTAGATTTTTAGAATGTGCTGTTTTAAAATAGTGCGCAAATGGCCTCTGTGCCGCAGTTTGGACACCCATGGCATATCAAATATTGGTTGATATATTGATATACTTGCAATGTGTTACATCTACAGATGCAACTGCATAATTTCTCCCATGTGTTTGCGTGCATAAAACGGCAGGCCCAAATATAAGACAGCCCATCTGTTTGTCTTATATCCAGGCAAACAGAGCAATCCTATTTATTATTTGCCGACTGGAGCGTATGGTGACTGACCTGCGGCGTACATGACGGCGAGCATAATGGAGGAGATCCAGGCGATTTGACTGTAGGAGGCATCAAAGATGACCTGGATGTCTTTGAAGAAGACCGTGATGGCTTTGGGGAAGGCGTAGGAGAAGCCGATGGAGATGAAGGACGCCAGCACCACAGCCCACCCCCAGCCGCCATCTGGTGGGGGCACGGCGGGGGGACCAGTGACCGGGGGTGGCATCACCGGACCACGTCAACCCTTTGCTGCACTGAGGAAAGAAATAACAGAAAAGGGTTACTGTGGCGCCGCCGCTACTCACTCACATTCACAGCAAGTGACTTCACGTCATTCCACACACTAAACGTCTTTATGCCCTCCAGCAAACAGCCAGCAGTAACGTGACACGTGTGGGAGGGGGGCAGGCCAGCAGTTGTGTATCCTGGTGAAAGCGTGTGCAAACACCGACGCACACCGTTATTAATGCTGCCTTGTTCGGGGGGGGGGGGGGGTGCACTCGCTCACACCTGAGAGCCAATGTGAGTGCCACCCACGATTCACCTTGAACCCGGGCAAACCACCAGCCGGGAACGGAAACCGGGCGGAGTCTCTGCATTCTGGCGCATGTGTGACAAAATAAAGGGACCAAAAACCGCAATTGTGTGTTGGCCGCATGCCGCTGCCATGAAGCACAATGACAGTGTGCTTATTTACGAGCGTGCAGACCAACAGGGAAAGGTCTGCAGCAGTCAGTCATTCAGTCGCTGTTCCACAACCAAGACTTCCATTTCAGCTTCTGGTTGCAGACTGAGATGCGTTTGTTCATGTTTGGAAGCAAAACTTCAGCTATGGCTGTGAACGTCGACATGTAGAAAACTAGAGAGATGTTCTAGGTGGGTAGTTGCGTGGATGTCAGGCAAGACGTTTGTAAAAATGCAACGTATAAAGATGAAAACTCTTTCATCATGTGGCTTCGGTGTGCACAAAAGCTCCAGCTATAAACAAGTAATGAATACTAATGAATTCACAAGCACTCAAGGCTGGGAGGCATACAGGCCTTTACTTTGATCACATGACAGGGACGGGCCTATCAGAGAGTTTGGCTGTAAGGCCGCTCCGAAACATGGAAACAGAAAACAATACATGCACAAGCTGGTGGCCTTGGCTGTGTGTGGGCTCTCGTAAAACACACAGAAAACAGTTGACCCATCAAAGGAGGAACTCGAACTTTCGCCCCCGCCAACCATCACCGAGCGGTACTACTCCTTTTCTGATACTAAAAAGAGCTGATACTTCTAACAGCGGTGTCCAAAGAGCGGCTCGCAGCTTGTTTTTCTTGGCCCCGGGCGCATTATAGAAGTATCATTAAACAAATGCTAACGAAGGGTGTAAAAGATCCCGCAAGGTTAAAAAGATTTCTTGTTCTGAAAAAAAATGTCTCGTGGGCACCAGGCCTGGGACGACAATATTTCTTTTCAAATCACCCAATCCGTGAAAATGAACTGGATAATCACTTTATTGCCATGCGCACGCGTGTCTGTTTTCCACGCCTCTCGCCTCCACACAGGCAGGAAGAGAGTTCTCTCTGTGCATTGCTTCCAGCGCCCAGCAGTGAGTCTTGGTGGGTAGAGGCGGGGCTGCTGGCATACACACAGAGCGCAGAAGAGTGGAACACTGCAGAAATTAAATGAGTACTTTGCAATATAATGTCACAATTTTGCATAAATTGCATATTCATTAAAAGAAATGATAAAATCTTGTCTCGTCGTCGTACACCCAATTTCCTGTTTGCTCCCGTATCTGAAAATTATACACTAATGTCACCGATGGCATATCAAAAAGCTGACCTGCAGGCTGTTTTTTGTCTTTTAAATAGAAATATGCAACTCCTTAACTATCTACAAGGCACGTTTTCTGGCCTATTTAATAAATTCTGTTGATTTTTCAATATGTGGCCCTTTGGACAACCGCACTGGAGAGATGTTTTAATGGAACCTTTTCAAATATACTGTATGTAAGACCTTCCAGACCTGACAGCAATAAGTAAATTTTCACAATACAGGATTCAAACGTTAGGACATGAATTATTTTTGTATTTACAGCACAGAAAACCGGACTTTCTAAATACAGTTTTCGACATTATTACAGCCCTGTATACATGAAACAACACACCTATGGTCATCTTTACAGTTCTATTATTCTATTATTAGTCGCAACGCTTATGCTGCAGCGACTTGAGACAATCACCAGCTAGTAAGCTAGCAAACTAAGCCAAAAACGTACCACTTCCACACAAAATGGGAGGAGAACCCTTTTCCACTCTTACCATGTCGGACATGCAATGGCTGCCTTCATTCACTTTTAGGTTGAAGTAATGCAAGTCTCGCCAATGTCACCTGGTGCCCAGAATACTACGCATCACTGGTGTTTACATATGTTTTGACTGACAACACACCATAGTCTACCAAGAAATGTTTCTGAAAAACAGCAATGTTGCGAGAGACTGTGACCTTGGTTGCCGATCACTCAAACTCCTGTCCTGTACCGTCAACACGCGCTTCAAACTGTGTTGAGTCGTCACAACAAGCACACGCTCAACTGGCCCGTCGTAACCGGTGGAGAACAAACCCGGAGGTTTCTTTGGAATCTTCACCCAGAGATGACAACTTCTGTCTCAAATGCAATGAACCTTTTGTGTCCTTTTTTTTCCCCTTGTTGTTGCTGAAACTGCAAGGTGGGAACAAGTCAGCAAGGTTCGTGGCGGGAGCCCAGAATCCAAATTTACCTTCAAGCCAAGCATCTAACTGCCAATGTCACCTCAGTAAAGTCTGCGGTTTAGGAGCTGCCAGAAATACAGACAGACACGGAGGAAGCAGGGCTTAACTTTTTCCGTCTACACGGCCCGGCGGTGTTTCATAAATCTGATGCAATGACTCGCAATACCACTTCCTCAACTAACTTGTTAAACTGGGATTATTTCTGCCGGCGTCCCTCTCCCGCAAGAGGATGACTTCCTAGCCCGACAGCGCAACAAAGGGGAGTCAAGGTTACGTGAAGGGCATGTGACAGGGTGTGGGCATGACCGCGTGATAGTAAAAAAGGACGTTCTCTGTTGCTGAGTAGCGCAGGAGCCAAACAAACGGCTGGGATCAACCCTGGCGGACTCCACAAAAGGAAGCTCGACCTTCACACGAGAGGCCGCCAACTGCCAGGCGCCCGGGTCCAAGTCGCACGGCGACGACAGTTGTGGCACTCAAGCGCCAAGGTCGCTTCAAAGTCACGGCGGCTTTGCTTGCACATGTAGATCGTCTTGGACGCCCAGTAGCGGCTCCCACCGGGAGAGCCAGTCGGTGCACTGAAGGATCGCAACTCGCGTCCGCGTCTTTTCAGCGGGCCCCGCGATGACAAGTACGGCAAAGTTGGAGCCTAGAAAACTTATTTATGACCTTCTAAATACACTTTAACACTATTGGAGCCCTCTAGACATAAAACAACACCCCTATGATCACCTTTATACTTGTATTGCCCATTATAGTAAACATAATAACTAAAACAGTTAGCAATGGGAGCGTTTCTACTTGTTTTCTGGACCGCCTTCTTCCTGCGGTGGCCGCCGTGTCATCAGTGTGATGTAATACCATGTCCGCATGGCTGTCAGTGAATTGGCATTTCAAAATGCATCACCCTCGGGGGGCACGACGTCTCACGGCACCATTACTTACACCTACTGGCCAGTGTAGAATGCTACACGTCACGTCTTTAAATGTGTCTTCTGAACGCCTCATAGGTGCATTTTGGTTTGTTTTGCCATTTTTTAAGCCAAGAATACGTACGCTTTGCATACAATGCATGTTTTTTGACTGATAAAAGGGCGGCCCTGCTTGGACGAATTCATTTTTTGAAAACCAGGACGACTATTCCATTCGAGACACGGCACTTTTCTCACAAAATCGCATATCGAGACATGAATAGGAAAAGGCTTCCGCATCGTCCCTTCCGTCCCATTTATGGCATTTGTCCATTTGCAATCGGAGGAAAAGACGACTGGAAATGATGTACTTACAGCCAACCAATCACAGCGACTGGAAATGATGTACTTACAGCCAACCAATCACAGCGACTGGAAATGATGTACTTACAGCCAACCAATCACAGCGACTGGAAATGATGTACTTACAGCCAACCAATCACAGCGACAAGAGGAGCATAATCCAGGCTTTAGGACAACAGAGGGACTTCAAACAACCCTTAGTCCCGCCTTAGCGGTTTGCTTTAGGAAAAAGTCCAACTCATTATTCCGGACTGAAAGCTTCTACTGGTGGTTGACACGCTGACATGCTGTGTGTCAGGTGGTGTTTGCTCAATGCGGACTTGTGTCCATAACAAACCTCCTGCAGGGCACATGGGGGGAAAAAAGCCCGGATCTGGACTGAAACCCGACCCGCTACTAAAAAAAGTAGCACCTAGGTAGGCAGGAGCTAAATCAGCTGACAGTCAGGGAACACAAGGTCGCGTTTTGCATCGTGGAGGCCTTTAGTGAGAAGGCGCGTCGTTACGTAACATCAGAACGCAACACGGATAGCAGCCATGTTTACTGTACAGGCAACAGCGTCACGTTTCCATGAATTACACTCTTATGCTTTGTCGCCCAAGCAACGCCAAGCCAGGATGCAGATGTGGCACCTTAGCTTTTATCAGCCCCAAACGGGCCAACGTGGCGCTCGGCCTGTCCCGGTGCTTTGAGGGCCTGCAGAAATCCTTTGAAGCCCCCCCCCCTCCTAAGAGGTTGACATTTCTAATCGTTCTGTGCACGTCCACGTCAGAGCCAAAACAACCTTCTGATCATTTCAAAGCCCCGCGCTGTTTGGACAGTAAAAGTAGTCCAACTGTGATTCTGCTGAGACCGGGTACAGCCAGTTCTTAATAGGCCGGGGCCTGCCGGACCCAGCCGGCTTCCTGCACACACACGCGCGCGCGCTCCAAAAAAGGCATCAATTAATTCCCGAATACCTTAACTGGCGCGCAAGTGGGGATTCCGAGCAGCGGCAGCAACACGTGAACGCATCAACCCACGGAC
The DNA here is from genome assembly GCA_024372805.1 of Oostethus manadensis. Taxonomy (NCBI): domain Eukaryota; kingdom Metazoa; phylum Chordata; class Actinopteri; order Syngnathiformes; family Syngnathidae; genus Oostethus; species Oostethus manadensis. Next base: position 444,015 of record QODF01000059.1, on the reverse strand, counting down.
TCGAGATTGACCGAACCCCCCCCACCCCGGCACATGCTTATCCACGCACATTCAGTGTGGCCCGCCCGGAGAAGCTCAACCACTCCCAGAACCCCCGCGCATCCCGCCCGGAGACGCGTATCAATACCTTGAGAAGGAGAATCAAAGGCGCGTTTGAGCGCGTCGCGGCTCCGTGACCTTGGAGGAGAGAGATGCCGCTATGTGTGCGTGCGCGCGTGTGTGCGAGTACAGTGTGCGGACTGTTTGAATTTCCTGTGTGACGTGACGTAGACTGCTGAGCGCCGCAGAGGGCGGGGCTCCCGCGGTGCCGCGTCGATGGGTCGTTCGCTAACGATCCGGCTTTCGGAACAGCTTCTTTTTTTTTCCCCGTCTGCGTTTCTGTTAAAGCCGCACGTGATTGGTGAAAGTGTGTGTAGAAGCGCGGCGGGACGGGTAACATACACGTCACAGGCGTGAAGTCAAAATACCACGGCAAAAAAGAACAATTTGGAAATTAATTTTAAAGAAAGCAGTTTCAGTAGGGAAGTCCAGACTTCCCCGGGGCCTTCTCTCAGCCGGGCATGCCCGAAACACCTCACCAGGGAGGCATCCGGACTAGATGCCCGAGCCACCTCAACTGTCTCCTCTCGATGTGAAGGAGCAGCGGCTCTACTCTGAGCTCCTCCCGGATGGCCGAGCTCCTCACCCTATCTCTTAGGGTGAGTCCAGCCACCCTACGAAGGAAACTCATTTCCGCCGCTTGTATCCGCGATCTCATTCTTTCGGTCATGACCCATAACTCATGACCATAGGTGAGGGTGGGAACGTAGATCGATCGGTAAACAGAGAGCTTTGCCTTCCGGCTCAGCTCTCTCTTCACCACGACGGTCCGGTACAGCGACCGCATTACTGCAGATGCTGCACCGATCCGTCTGTCGATCTCACGCTCCAACCTTCCCTCACTCGTGAACAAGAACCCGAGATACTTGAACTCCTCCACCTGAGNCTGGAAATGATGTACTTACAGCCAACCAATCACAGCGACTGGAAATGATGTACTTACAGCCAACCAATCACAGCGACTGGAAATGATGTACTTACAGCCAACCAATCACAGCGACAAGAGGAGCATAATCCAGGCTTTAGGACAACAGAGGGACTTCAAACAACCCTTAGTCCCGCCTTAGCGGTTTGCTTTAGGAAAAAGTCCAACTCATTATTCCGGACTGAAAGCTTCTACTGGTGGTTGACACGCTGACATGCTGTGTGTCAGATGGTGTTTGCTCAATGCGGACTTGTGTCCATAACAAACCTCCTGCAGGGCACATGGGGGGAAAAAAGCCCGGATCTGGACTGAAACCCGACCCGCTACTAAAATAAGTAGCACCTAGGTAGGCAGGAGCTAAATCAGCTGACAGTCAGGGAACACAAGGTCGCGTTTTGCATCGTGGAGGCCTTTAGTGAGAAGGCGCGTCGTTACGTAACATCAGAACGCAACACGGATAGCAGCCATGTTTACTGTACAGGCAACAGCGTCACGTTTCCATGAATTACACTCTTATGCTTTGTCGCCCAAGCAACGCCAAGCCAGGATGCGGATGTGGCACCTTAGCTTTTATCAGCCCCAAACGGGCCAACGTGGCGCTCGGCCTGTCCCGGTGCTTTGAGGGCCTGCAGAAATCCTTTGAACCCCCCCCCCCTCCTAAGAGGTTGACATTTCTAATCGTTCTGTGCACGTCCACGTCAGAGCCAAAACAACCTTCTGATCATTTCAAAGCCCCGCGCTGTTTGGACAGTAAAAGTAGTCCAACTGTGATTCTGCTGAGACCGGGTACAGCCAGTTCTTAATAGGCCGGGGCCTGCCGGACCCAGCCGGCTTCCTGCACACACACGCGCGCGCGCTCCAAAAAAGGCATCAATTAATTCCCGAATACCTTAACTGGCGCGCAAGTGGGGATTCCGAGCAGCGGCAGCAACACGTGAACGCATCAACCCACGGACTCGAGATTGACCGAACCCCCCCCACCCCGGCACATGCTTATCCACGCACATTCAGTGTGGCCCGCCCGGAGAAGCTCAACCACTCCCAGAACCCCCGCGCATCCCGCCCGGAGACGCGTATCAATACCTTGAGAAGGAGAATCAAAGGCGCGTTTGAGCGCGTCGCGGCTCCGTGACCTTGGAGGAGAGAGATGCCGCTATGTGTGCGTGCGCGCGTGTGTGCGAGTACAGTGTGCGGACTGTTTGAATTTCCTGTGTGACGTGACGTAGACTGCTGAGCGCCGCAGAGGGCGGGGCTCCCGCGGTGCCGCGTCGATGGGTCGTTCGCTAACGATCCGGCTTTCGGAACAGCTTCTTTTTTTTTCCCCGTCTGCGTTTCTGTTAAAGCCGCACGTGATTGGTGAAAGTGTGTGTAGAAGCGCGGCGGGACGGGTAACATACACGTCACAGGCGTGAAGTCAAAATACCACGGCAAAAAAGAACAATTTGGAAATTAATTTTAAAGAAAGCAGTTTCAGTAGGGAAGTCCAGACTTCCCCGGGGCCTTCTCTCAGCCGGGCATGCCCGAAACACCTCACCAGGGAGGCATCCGGACTAGATGCCCGAGCCACCTCAACTGTCTCCTCTCGATGTGAAGGAGCAGCGGCTCTACTCTGAGCTCCTCCCGGATGGCCGAGCTCCTCACCCTATCTCTTAGGGTGAGTCCAGCCCCCCTACGGAGGAAACTCATGTCCGCCTCTTGTATCCACAATCTCGTTCTTTCGGTCATGACCCATAACTCATGACCATAGGTGAGGGTGGGAACGTAGATCGATCGGTAAACAGATCCATCTCTTCATCACGACGGTCCGGTACAGCGACAGCATTACTGCGGACGCTGCACCGATCCGTCTGTCGATCTCACGCTCCAACCTTCCCTCACTCGTGAACAAGAACCCGAGATACTTGAACTCCTCCACCTGAGGCAAGACCTCACTCCCAACCCGGAGGGTACAGTCCACCCGTTTCCGACTGAGAACCATGGCCTCGGATTTGGAGGTGCTGAGTCTCATCCCAGAAGCTTCACACTCAGCTGCAAACCGCTCCAGTAAACGCTGAAGGTCACAGCCTGATGAGGCCATAAGGACCACATCGTCTGCAAATAGCAGAGACGAGATCCTAAGGTCACCAAGCTGGACTCCCTCAACACCTTGACTGCGCCTAGAAATTCTGTCCATGAAGATTATGAACAGAATCGGTGACAAAGGGCAGCCTTGGCGGAGGCCAACGTTCACCGGAAACAAGCTCGACTTACTGCTGGCAATGCGAACCAGGCTCCTGCTTCGATTGTACAAGGACCGAATGGCACGTAGAAGCGGACCATCAATCCCGTACTCCCGGAGCACCCCCCACAGGACACCACGAGGGACACGGTCGAATGCCTTTTCCAGGTCCACAAAGCACATGTAGACTGGTTGGGCAAACTCCCACATACCCTCGAGTACCCTTGCAAGGGTGTAGAGCTGGTCCAGTGTTCCGCGACCGGGACGAAAACCACATTGCAGCTCCTCTAACCGAGGTTCGACTAACGGTCGTACCCTTCTCTCCAGCACCCTGGAGTAGACTTTCCCAGGAAGGCTGAGGAGTGTGATCCCCCTATAGTTGGAACACACCCTCCGGTCACCCTTTTTAAAAATGGGGACCACCACCCCGGTCTGCCAGTCCAGAGGTACTGTTCCTGACTTCCATGCAATGTTGTAGAGGCGTGTCAACCAACACAGTCCTCCAACATCCAGAGCCTTGAGAAATTCTGAGCGGAACTCGTCTACCCCCGGAGCCTTGCCACTGGGGAGTGATTTGACTACCCCAATTACCTCAGCCACGGTGATAGAACTGTCCACGTACGTATCCTCAGACTCTGCTTCCTCTATGGAAGGCATGTCAGTGGGATTGAGAAGGGCCTCGAAGTATTCCTTCCACCGACCAACTATATCCACAGTCGTGGTCAGCAAGCCCCCGTCCGCACTGTAAACAGTGTGAACTGGGGGCTGCTTCCCCTTTCTGAGGTGTCGGACGGTTTGCCAGAACCTCTTCGAGGCCGACCGAAAGTCGTGCTCCATAGCCTCACCGAACTCCTCCCACACCCAAATTTTTGCCTCGACCACCGCCGAAGCCGTGTGCTGCTTGGCCTGCCGGTACCTGTCAGCTTCTTCGGGAGTCCCGCAAGCCATCCATGCTTGATAGGACTCCTTCTTCAGCTTGACAGCAGCCCTAATCCCCGGTGTCCACCATCGGGTTCGGGGCTTGCCACCACGACTGGCACCGACCACCTTGCGGCCGCAACTACAACTGACTGCCTCAGCAATAGAGGCACGGAATACGGCCCATTCGGACTCAATATCCCGGTCCTCCCTCGAGATGCAGGCGAAGCTCTGCCGGAGATGAGAGTTGAGGACTTGACGAACGGGAGACTCTGCCAGACGTTCCCAGCACACCCTCACTAGGCGTTTGGGTCTACCAGGTCTGTCCGGCATCCTTCCCCGCCATTTAATCCAACTTATTATCAGGTGGTGGTCAGTTGACAGCTCAGCCCCTCTCTTCACCCGCGTGTCCAGAACATACGGACGCAGGTCTGCTGATACAACCACAAACTCGATCATAGACCTGCGACCTAGGGTGTCAAGTGCACTTATGGACATCCTTATGTCCGAACATGGTGTTTGTTATGGACAAACTGTAATTCGAACAGAAGTCCAGCAACAACACCACACGGGTTCAGGTCAGGGAGGCCGTTCCTCCCAATCACGCCCCTCCAAGTCACATTGTCATTGCCGACATGGGCGTTGAAGTCTCCCAGTAGAACTATGGAGTCACCAGCTGGGGTGCTCTCCAGAACCCCTCTGATAGACTCCAAGAAGGCTGGGTACTCTGAACTGCCGTTCGGTGCGTACGTACAAACCACAGTCAGGACCCTTTCCCCAACCCGAAGGTGTAGGAAAATAACCCTCTCGTGAATTTGAGTGCCTCTCGGGTTTGAGTGCCCGAGTGATCCTAGGAGCTATGTTGTCGGGGGCTTTATGCCCCTGGTAGGGTCCCCCAAGGCAAACAGGTTCTGGGTAACGGGCCAGACTAAGAGTGATTCAGAAGACCCTTAATGAAGAAAATCAAGAGGGGTGACCGCACCTCGCCTGGACGTGGGACACCGGGACCTCACCCTAGAGCCAAGCCTGGGGGAGACCTAAGGGTCCGGTGCAATGCGATTTGGGCAGTGGTCGAGAGCGGGTGTCTGGGCGACCTGGTCTTCGGCGGCCAAATCTGGTTCTTGGGACCCGGAATGTCACTTCTCTGGTGGGGAAGGAGCCTGAGCTTGTGGAAGAGGCGGAGACATTCCGACTAGATATGGTCGGACTCACCTCAACCCACAGTTTGGGCTCTGGAACCAAATTCCTTGAGAGGGGCTGGACCTTGTTCTTCTCTGGAGTTGCTGCAGGGGAGAGTCAGGAAGGTGGTGTGGGCTTATTAATATCCCCCCGGCTTGGTGCCTCTGTGTTGGAATCGTCCCCGGTGAACGGAGGAGAAAAAAATGTATGAAAAATTTGCAAACATATTTTTAAAAGTTTAAACAAACCAAACATAATAAAATTCTAAAATTAGGTTGGGGTAAAAGTTCGAAAAAATTAAATATTATGGGAATAAATTCAAAATATTTCGAAAAGAAAAATTGACAAAGACGAAAGTTGAAATAGTGTCAAAATAAATTTAAAAAAACAGCCAAAATGAGGACAAAAACAGCAAAGACCAAAGTTCATTCTAATAAAGTTTTTGAAATAATCACTTACCTGGAAAAAGTTTGGACACCCCTGTCATAGTGTCGTGAGCGGGGAGCCACCGGGGGGCGCTACAACCACAAGGTCATGGTTGTCCTTCAACTGAGCCTCAGCTTGATGAGTAGTCAACTTTTTCCAAATGGATCATCAAATGCCGTCCAGTTTGTGCTTTTTTTAAAAATAAAAATATAACACGTATAAGCAGATTTTATGATGACTCAGCAGGAATAGTCAATTATGTGCACCTTCACTATTTTTCGCGGAAGTTGACTGCCTGACCGATGAGACCGCCGCGGAAAGACGCTCTTTTCACGCCTCGACGTTGACGCCTGCCGTCAGCTTCTTTCCAGCAGGCCGCCAAAGGGTCGGTAGTGGCTCGGGGAGAGGCTGCAGCTGGGCTGGATGGCGGAGGAGGCCGCATCGGCGGGAGATCAGAAGATGAGATACGCCTTTTGTAGTCCCACAAGGGAAGTTGCAGCAAAAGCACACAAGAGCGGAGTAAGTTACATACACTGATTACAGCTGTGTACATGTTCAACCAGCCACAGGTTTATTGCACAGTTTATTGCACAGTTATTGTGTAGGAGTTTGGAGTAGTTTGGGCTTTCTTTGTCACGGCCGGGCCCGCCGCTGATAGGTGAGGGGGAGCAGCGTGGGGTCCACAAGTTCGGGGGCTCTCGGCAGGAAGGAGGTGGGCGGGGCGGTGTGACTGTCGCCTCGTCCACCAGAAAAAGTTTCTGAAATGGGAGCCATTTTTATTTCTTTTTTACTTTTACTAACATTTCCAATAATGATTATTATTTATATTACTCTTTTTCATATATTTTTGATTTTATGGAATTGCTCAACATTTCAGTCATTTGTTATTTGATTGTCATTATTATTTATCGGACTTTTTATTGTATTTCTTTTTATTTGTATTCATTCCTACAATTGTTTCATTGTTATCATTACTTAAATTACATGTTTTTATTCTGTTTATTTGTAGTTTATTCAATTGCTTCAACATTTGATTCATTTATTTTGTATTTATTCTTATTTATTATTTGATTTGATTATTATTTATTACCCTTTTTATTGTATTTCTTTTCATTTGTATTTATTCTTATAATTATTTCCTTTTTATCAGTACTTATTAGATCTTTTGTTGTATTTATTTGCATTTGATTCAACATTTAATTTGTTGTTTGACTTTCCTCATGTGTTACACTTTTGTATTAAATTTATTTTCATTTATTGTTAAATACTCATATATTTTATTTTAATTTGTATTTGTTCATATATTATGATTTTCATGAGTAATCATTATTTATATGACATCTTTTTCTTGAATTTATTTGGATTTCATTCAATTGCTTCAACATTTTATTCATTTATTTTGTATTTATTCTTATTTATTATTTGATTTGATTATTATTTATTACCCTTTTTATTGTATTTCTTTTCATTTGTATTTATTTTTATAATTATTTCCTTTTTATCAGTACTTATTACATCTTTTGTTGTATTTATTTGCATTTGATTCAACATTTAATTTGTTGTTTGACTTTCCTCATGTGTTACACTTTTGTATTAAATTTATTTTCATTTATTGTTAAATACTCATATATTTTATTTTAATTTGTATTTGTTCATATATTATGATTTTCATGAGTAATCATTATTTATATGACATCTTTTTCTTGAATTTATTTGGATTTCATTCAATTGCTTCAACATTTTAGTCATTTATTTTGTATTTATTCTTATTTGTCATTATTTATTACACTTTTTATTGTATTATTTTAATGGATTGTTCAATATTTATTGGTTTATTTTGAATGTATTCTTATATTATTTGGTTTTTATTATTATTTGTGACACTTTTTTTTATTGTGAATATTATTTTGAATTTATTGTTCAATATCTGTTCCGGTTTTGAACCTCGTGAAGGATTCTAAAGACTCGTTTGAGTAACCGAGCAAACACTTCACGTGTTACGGATTTGGATTCCATTTTGGGACGCGGGGGAAGTAAGTCCAAGTGCAAAAGCTTGATCGGGAAGTCAAATTGGATATCGAGCGGCCTCGTCTGCGTTTCGTTATGAGTGAATAAAAAGCAGAGCGCTGCGGAAAGTGCCGGCAAATACAAGATGATTGGCTTACAAATGAGCTGCAATTCCGCGTGGGGGTGAAAGATAATTAGAATCAATAGCGCCTCGGGCCAGCGTCCTAAATCTGTTCCGACCTTGAGCCCGAGGTGAATGCATTTGTGCTGTAATTGCGGGAGTTGCTGCTCTTTGAGACGAGCAGGAGGACTGAGATGGGCGTGGTTACAACTCAAGTCAAGCTGTGGAGAACCTTTTTTGTGTGGAAAGCCCAATGTTGACAAACCATGTCTCTGGGTCAGCACCAACCCCCACCCTTGTCCTTGTCAGTCATGGCATTCATTATGAGAAGCAGACGTCCTGCGTCTTCACACACTTCCCATCGCTACACTTAGCACGGACGCCTCTGTTCTTCTTTTTCATTCACTTTTCGCCCCCGCATCGCTTCGGATGGCAGTGCATCCCAAAAGGAAAGTGAAAAGTAAAGTGCTTGAAACGTCACTCGACGGCGGCTACGATCCCGGTCCCAGCGGCTCAAATGCCGCAACCATCGTCAAGGGTAAAGGTAGCATGCTCCGACATGCGGAAGGATGCGGTCCTATGAAACGGACCGTGACTGAGGCGTCCGCCATCTCTCCCTCCCTTGCAACGCCCCTTCCAGTGTGCAAGACAACCGCAAAAGTAAACGCAAAGAGGGTTTCCGTTCATCCTCATTAGGGTTGTGGGTATGCTGGAGCCTATCCCAGCTGACTTGGGACTGGTCGCCAGCCAATCACAGGGCAGACAAACAAGCATTCACCCCCGTATGGACAATTTAGTGTCACCAATGAACCTAACATGCATGTTTTGCTTTTAACAGCCTCTAAAACGCTACACGCACAACCGCTTTTGTACCCACGACTCACACTAGACAAACAGGACACCGATCAAGTCTTACTTATGGTTTGCTCCCTATGGACTCTTCAGCACCACCAAGTAGCGTTGCGAAGGCGTCGGACTTGAGCAACAGTTTGGCGGATAGTCCGGCTTCATGTTGCAAAACAAAATGAGCTTTCCCTCACACCCGGACAAACATTTCCTGGGAGCAACTGCTCAGCGTTGCCGAGATAAAGAAGCCCGGGTTTCGGTCGGTGGAGCCATCCGGAACTTCTTTCGGGGCTCACTTCCTCGTGCACGAACCTCCCTATCAAGACGTATAGGTCGGAATAGAGGAAAAGCATACGAGGCCCCTTTCGCAGGTTTGAAAAAGCTCATCTTCAAAAGTTTTAGGCGTTTTGTCACTTTACAGATGTCGTCACTGTATAGGTTAAATCATTTTGGTGCCAGTATTGACCCCTGCGGTACGCCACATAACATTTTTAAACTTGTATATTCTTCTAGCTTCAAGTATTGACGTGACAGATTTGTCCAGCCTATGGATGAATAACGTTTTTTAGGCACAGTAGATTCTCAGAAAACAAACAAGACAGTATTCGTGATATGCACGCTAGACACAAAAGTGTTTGGAAAAAATAGTTTGGAGTTTTAAAGTCAACGGCAGACACTGCTATTTTTTGACCACACCCCCCTTTCAACTAATTGGCCAATCGCACAGCCTTAGGAGCGTGCACACCGTGAGTGCTGGGCCGTGTTTGTTGTCTGAGAATCTACTGCACCTACTGGTAACGTGTTTGCCGTGTAGCGATACAAATAAAAAGGTGAGCTGTGTCGGCCCTCTGCATGAGATTTCAGGGATCAAAATTCAGGAAACCCGCTTATTTAGTCGACATAAGCGGTTGCCGACAAAGCCAACACAGAAACTCGACGTTGTCGTTTTTTACATTTACTCGTACTACAGATTTTTTGCAATTCTTTTGTGTTTTCATACAATATTGTGGTTCAGAGCTGTAATTCAGGGATTGGGCTGTAGGGGGCAGCAGCGTTAAAGTCAGTCCCAGCTGCTGCACTAATTTTGTTGTGTTGTGTTTTAACTTTAGCTTTTGTACATAAACAAATTACAGTACTCACTCGTTTATTGTAGTTGATTGGTTCCAAAACTGACCGTGATACGCAAATTTCCGCTAAGTAGACCACACATAAAAGCTGTTTACCGCCTTCTATATAGAGTTTTTAACATAATCGGAGCCCTCTAAACATGAAATAACACCCCTATAGTCAGCTTTACACTCAAATTAATAAAAATACCAGAGAACATAAGCCACATAACTAAGACTGATTATGATGATGATGATTGTTGTTCCAGAGATCGTGTTACTAGTGACATCTAGTGACCAGTGTACAATATTATAATTCATCATAGTCATGCCTTACACTGTACTTGTATTGTAGTTGTTATTTTTTGCTTATATCTGCATATTTTTTACCTACTTAAAGGCCATAGTCAACCACAGCTCCAAAATGTAGCGTTACCTTTTGCTAGTGGCCTGAGGCGCTGCGAGCGAGTGTGGGGTGAAAATAGCTGTTAGCCGGCAGCTAGTAGCTAGACCAGGGGTCACCAACAGCGGGCCCGCGGGCGCCAGGTCGCCCGCCACAACCACACGAGGCGCCCGCAAGCCTGCTTTTCATTCAGGTTTTCAGTTAATAATGTGAGAACACCGGAAAGAAATGCGAGTTGTGGATATGAACATCATGTTAACGATCTGAAAAAAAAAACAAGCTTATTTGCTTTGTTTGGGTTCAAATAAGCCATGAAAACAAATGTCACAAGAAAAAAAACGTCGGTGACCCCTAAGATAGCCGGTGTGGCGTGGCGCGGTGTCACTACTCCAGAAAAATAGTTCTTTGGCGTGAAAACAATGCCAGTTGCATTATGTAAACGGGAGGTTTTTAGGCTGCTTTATAGGCGGAATAGTTGCATCCCATTACGTGCAATCTTATCTGCCTCTTTTTAGCTGTTTGTGGCGTGTGTTTATGTCTCACATTGTGGCTGGTGGGCCTGAATAAATCCACTCTGAGGTCAGATTAAATGCAGCAAAAGACGTGCTTCTGTAGTCGACTTGCTTTAATGTTAGCCGAGCTGAAAGCCGCGTCAGCAAAGGAGGCCATCCAAAACTCAGCAAGAGTCCACGGGGATCTAATCAATCACTACAAACAGGCAAACTACTCCAGCATGCCGTTCCCCTGCCCTGGACTCCTGTTGTCGGTTTGTTTTTCTCCCCACTGAGAGGTTAGCGCCCTGGAACTCTAAAAGAATGTTATTCCGCCATAACTTCAAATGAAATCCTGAGCGCAGCCTGTGAGCACCTATAAACAAAAGCTCCAAAACTATGGTAATAATGAAAAGTGTTTGGTGGCGATAAAAATCAAGCCGTTTGCATTTCGGGCACCCCTTCCTTGAGGGAACAGAACGCAGCTGAACTGCAGCGTATACCGCCTGTGCTGTTTCGGACATAAGATCGAAGTATCGGTTCCCCCAGCCTGCTTCTGGTACTGGTACTGGTAATGAATGCGCAGGTGGATACTGACCTCCTGCTCCGCGACACCCGCTGTGGCGCAATTCAAGTTTTAATCAGTCGCCATCACGGTTGTCACACTTGCATCTGCATGTCAACAGACCAATGAGGGTGAAGAGGAAGTGCCCGCAAAAGAGTGAATATTTGACCTCGCTTGGCAGGAAACTGTCGGACGCTCGGCCCGAGGGGAACTTCGCTGCTACCAGGGCATGAATATCCAAATGAAGGGACCTTCTCATGTGCAAATGAAACACAGCAAACCGCCTTTTTTGATGGTAAATGATTCACAGCTGGTCCTCTCAAGTTGGGAATATCAATCAAGGCGTCTGTTATGGACTTTACCTTTAAGGTGAATAGTTTGGCATTCAGCAATGAACAACGTGGCCCAAAAGTCCAAGTCACATAATAAACATATCTCAACGGTTCCTTGCGGATTTCTTTCAGTGCTGCGATGAACTGGCTAGAAGAAGGGCAGCAGTGACAAGCACCTCAGCAAAGTGTGTTTTGTTGCCTACCGTGCATGGCTCTAGTAATGATTACTAATTTGGGTTTACAGTAGGTTTCTGCGCTGAACCTGACCAGGAATGATTTGTAGTTAAAATGTTTTTTTTCAAGTGATGGGAATCAATACATTTATTTGCACTTTATTATGCGTTACGTTTATCATTGAACAAGAACTGTGTACATCTCAAGTCCATTTGTTACTGTGGGAATTTTGTAAGACAGATTTTTGCAGTATACCTTGACTAAATGAAAGAAAATCAAGTGTAGGTATTTAGATATTAACTTTTGGGAATCCATTGTACATAATTGGTACTCATATTTAGTATTTATATATTTTTATAGTATTATATTACATTGTATTAGTATTATTTAAACATATATTCCTTTCCAAAAATATCCTTGAACGAAATGTGTCAAAATACCAGATATTCTTTGTATAATATCGTAAGACATGTAGTAGAACGGCCCAGTGCAGGTTTGAACTACGCTACCCACAAAGCTCTGCGTCGGGCTCGGCCCCGCCCCCCGCATACCTCCAGTGCGCTCTCGTGCGACGCGGTGGGGCTCGTGCACAGTCCTACATCAGTGGAGTGGATCGTTCGCGAGGAACGTTCAGCCTTTTTCTTTCGCGTTTTCACGACCATGACGCTCAAAACTACACGGAAGTGGATTTAAAAAGACCGAGTGTGTCCACGTTCGCTTGCATTTTGGCATTTTGTCACAGTTTTGTGAGGGGATTTGGCGGACAGAAGCCAGCGAAAAGTAAAAAGGGGTGCTATCCAAGTTGGGGGTGGAAAGGAAAATGTCTTCCTCCGCGCCGCCCCGCACTTTCGCCAGCTTTGTTGTCTTTTTTCTGGTGTTTTTGAGGTTCGTTTGTGGGGTTTGGGCGCACGCAAGGACGTGTCCGGCTCCGTGCGCTTGTTTGGGGGACCTGGTGGACTGTAGTCGGCTGAAAAGGGGACAAGTTCCAAACTCTTTCCCGGAATGGCTCGCTCAGCTGTAAGTACTTGTCACAGTTTTTTTATTCTTTTTACACTTAGGAGTATTGGCGGTGGAGTTTTGCCGTTGGGATGAAGCACGTTGCTTGTGCAAACCGCACGAGTATTGTTTAGTGCAGGGGGTGGGCAACCTGCGGCCCGCGGGCCACACCAGGCCCGCCCAATGTCTTAACGCGGCCCACCAGATGACCCCAAATGACTCTTTTTTTTAAACCTTTCACAGCAAAACTGTAGCCGGCAACATGACTCGCAGTTACCGTCAGATGCCATCCAAGCACCACCAACCGCACGTGACACACAATGTAAAAGTCTGCGGACACCACCCGTGCCACAATTGCCTTCATATACTTCGTCGCTCGCCGCGCATTTTTGCTCGACCGCAAAGCATCAGAGAGACGTTCGCATACTCCCGAAAGCCACACTCGCCACACGACTACCCAGCATGCCCTGCGGGCACTTGTAAATAACAGCTAAAGTGTTGTTTGGTACCCACGTAGTAGTAGTATTTATCTTTGTGATGCCTTGCTGTGGAGGAGCAAGTATGTCCTTCTGTTTGATGACCACCTCCATTTAGACGGCAAATATTTTTAACCCAATGTGGCCCGCGAGTCAAAAGGTTTGCCCACCCCTGGCTTAGTATCTTCCAAAAGTCTGGCATGAATCTATTTCGGTGTTTATTTCTGCCCCTCCCACGGGGCTCCTGAGCAGAATCAAACCGATGCCCTCGGCTTTATTATCGCCCTGATGTAGTAGCCACATTCCAAACACATGTATGTTAGCTTAATTGGCGACTCTAAATTGTCCATCGGTATGACTGTGAGTGTGAATGTTTGTCTATATGTGCCCAGCGATTGGCTGGCAACCAGTCCAGGGTGTACCCCGCCTCTTGCCCAAAGTCAGCTGGGATAGGCTCCAGCATACCCGCCACCCTAATGAGGATAAGCGGCGTAGAAAATGAATGAATGTAGTAGCAAGTTAATACTCCTCTCTAAAATGTACGCAGACATGATGGCGCTTCCATTGTGTACCTGCCAAACATTGCAGTAGAAACCATATTCCAAATCCGTTTATCATTTGTCCACTCGGAAGCCCGTTGCAGCCAAAGACTCCATGTTGTGCATGAATTTACTTGGACTTTTATTGATGCGCTTCAATCATTTTGATCATTTGGGTACATTTTCCTCCGTTGAAAATAGTTTGCCAGAAAAAACAGATGGAGGCCTTCCGAAGAAAATGGGGGGGGAGAAGTTCTGCATGTGGGGGTGAAGCTTCTTGTCACCCCCACATGCTAATTTACGAGTGGCTCTTCTTAAACCCGACCAGGCCCTTTGTTTTCCAACTCCCCATTATTCCTGCTGAATTAGCAACACCAGAGCCAGCCATGGTACTGATTAGGGAGCAGCAAGTAGGATTAGTTGGGAATACGGGGTGGAGATGCTCTATTCCCTTGACAGCATGGGTGTTCAAACCTTTTCCAGCCAGGGCCACATTGTGAAAAATTGAAGGATGTGAGGGCCACGTTGATATTTTGTAAAACACCACATGTACAGTAGAAAGAACAGCATCTCGACTTCGGGACATGACCCATTCTTGCTGTTGTTTTTTCCAAACTTTTTTTTTTATTTGTTTTTTTGTTAATATGACTTTATTCCCATTATATACATTTTGCACCGACCTAATTTTGCTGTTTGTCATAATATTATGACTTAATAAATACATATAACGACTTAATAAAAAATTTCAACTCCATGCTACTAAAATGTTCTCATAATAGTATAGGTTCATTCTAAGAAAATTAAATATTGTGACTTTACTTGATTTTTGTAAAATCACAGCTTTTTTTTTTTTTTTTGTTTTTTTTTTTCTTCCAAATTTTCCAACCATTTAAACTTTCTTCCTATAAATGTTCTTCTTGTAATTACAACATATTTCACATCATAATTTCATTATATAACTTTTTCTGAAACCTAATTTTCCAAAAAGTACAACTTCATTTGTTGTTTTGTTAGTTTTTTTGTTTACTTTTTGTTACTAATATATATATATTTTAGTTATTTTGTTGCGGGCCAATAAAAAAACAGCCACGGGCACGCATATGGCCCCCGGGCCCCACTTTGCACAGCCCTGCTCCACAGGGTTTAATACAGCTTGAAACTGAGCGGTGACATGCGCCGTCAACAGTTAGCATTCGTCATTTACTCGCCTCTTCACTTATCATTTGCACTTTGGCATACGAAGTGATAACACCTGAATTAAATATATCTCACGTCAAGCTGGGGGCGTCATTTAAAATAAAAGCAGGAGAAAGAAGATGTTTAAATAGTAAGGAGAAAATTCATGCAATAGTTTATATTTTTGTTTTTATTTGAGGGGAAAAGTACACAATTCTACAGAATTTGTGTGTTTTTGACAGTATTTTTACATGATCAAAATTTTAAATGCTGTGTATATAAGTCTTTAGAGTGGCAGTGTTGGCTTACCCCCCCCCCTCTTTGATTGATGAGCTTTTTCCCACCAATAGGAAGGCGATGTCATGCTTCATTGTTTTCTTTAGTTTTCTTACCTGCACCGAAGATGAATACAAATGGGAAAAAACAGCAAAATCATCATAAAGTCTGATTTTACTTTCCACCATTTAAAAACCTGCGTTTTCGATACATGTTGACATGTAGCGCCCTGCGTTCCCCGCGTTAACGGAATTGCGGAATTCAGCAGTAAAAACGGAATTCACTGTTAAGCGCGGAATCTGCCGGAAATTGGCATCATATGAATGAAATGCTGTCATCGCGAGGAAAAGGAATGTTCGTGTGTGGAGTTATGTACCCGGTGGACGGCTCAATCGTGGCGGAATCTTATTAGAAACACTAAAGCGCCCCCTCCGATGCTGAAATGACGCTAAACACGGGAAAAGCTGGCGGAAGCTGTGCGAGCTACATCCATTTCTCCATTACTTGGCTAAAAAGTCCGCTGATGCATTGCAGTGCAAGTTTAATTACTGGACCTTTTATTCACTAATCCAAAAATGGATAACATTGATGGGTTGAAGTAATGTATTCAAATCGCCAAAAAACCCCAGGAACGTTTCCGTGTGGACAGGGCCTACAAAAAAACTGATTTACAGGGTTTTCCCCTAGGATTTTCCAAAGCTGTGGTGGTGGGCTGCACTATTACTTTCATCGGAAACCCTGCTTCATCGACAAAAGCTTTTATCTTGCCGCTTAGAATAACGTATCCTAAGACTTGTCTCATCCAGAAACAATAACGACAGTACTTTCGACGAGATGTAACTCCGTCATTCCCTCGTCAGCTCCTGATAAGTGCATGAAGTTGCGCTCGGTCACCAGCCTTGTTATCTTGCTGCACTCCCGCCTGCTTCGTGAAGGAAGTGGACGCGTTGGGAGCTCCTCGGGGTTTATCTAGGTGCTGTGACAAGGCACCTTTCCCATATGGCCCGCCCCAGCGCTAACCTAAAACAACAAGGAGGCACAGCTGCATGCTTGGAAAGGGAACAGGGAGGAGGGCTTGTTCAATAAAAGGCAGAACCAGGCCGCCAGAAATTTCATCAGGGGTGTTACATACCTTTAAAAGTCTAGCCCTTCCCGACATTGTGAGTACATTACCAGGCTCTTCCCCTCCTCCCACAGCCATCTGATGTATTCCAGATGAGGGGGGGGGGGGTCTGGCACTATGGCGTTGATCGTGCGCAGCAGTGTCGGTAACGCCACAGCTTTACAGTGCACGGGGCCCCACTTGGCATACGCCAGTTTTCAGGCGCCTCTTCAAAACACACAAAAACAAGACTCCCTCCGAGTGAGGCTGGGGCGGATTTGAGGCCAGTTGGGACAAAATCCAGCTCTGCACCTGGAAGAGGCTTGCTTAAAGATACCAGACTTCCACACCCGAAACATGACCCTTGAAGTCCCGGGCCAGTCTGTACTAAAAACCTCCAGCTCACGGCTCCAAAATCCATTGCCAGTTTTGGGCTTCCTTTCTGCACCAAAAAAAAAAAAAGTCGTCCCGGAGTAACACGGAGGTTTGCTGGTTTTGGCTTCAGTGTGTCAGCACAGGCCTGGAGATGAGGAGAGCTGTTTGGAGATTTTTGTCACAACGGTTGCTTCACGGCTGCTTTTAATTTGGCTTTTGGGGGCTACTTCTCGTATAACTTCAAACTGACTGACAGGACTGCTAAAAAAATACACCCACCGAACTAATAGCGCCGCAGTAGACAGAGTGGTACCGTCCCGGTAGCTGACATCACCAACGGTTCCTTTCGGGTCTTTTTCTACTCTTACCTTTTACACCAGTGGTTTCTATTTTCTGCAGGACATTCCAAATGGTTGTACTGGCTAGGACTGATGTTTCCGCAACGGTTCTGATTGATTCGCAGTTGCTTGTTTTTCCACACATCTCAGGTTTTCATGGTCTTCACAAGCAAAAGTTCTCCTCCATCTGAAACCGCGAATAGTCCAGGGGCGTCCAAACGGTTTCCACCCAGGGCGGCATGCGGGGGCCGAAACAATTTTCAGCTATTAGCGACAAAGTATTATTATTATTATTACTATTAGTATGAACTGACGCTTTTATTTTTACTTTGTTTTTATATATACATATTTTGACTTTAGTCTCACAATATTTAGATTTTATGTTAATATTAGAACATTTTCCCAACTTGAAAAAGTATAACTTTATAGTTTGTTTCTCATATTACAACTTTTGTCTTTTTTTTTTTTTACATATTCACATATTACTTTATTCTCCTAATATTTCATCTAATTACTGCTTTTGTCCATGATTACTGTTTTTTTTGTCCTTCTCTTGATTACTCGTACTTTTTAAATGTGTTGGTGGGCCAATAGAGAACTTAAACGGCTGTTTATTGATGAAGCGCTGTAATCGCACACACCTTGTGTTCCAATACATGTTCCTACTCACCTTTGGATGCCAAACTGCCACATTTTCAGTGTACAGCAAAAAGAAAGTAATTGGCCTCCACTGTATCTCCTCTGTGTGCTCTGCTAATGTAATCACCTTTCTCCAAGAAATATGAGCCTTACCCTTGTCTCTCTTCCCCCTGCCCAGGGATCTGAGCCATAACAAACTGCAGGTGCTCCACAGCACCTTGTTTTCCAAACTACAACATCTAAATGAAATGTAAGTGCGTGCTGCTCAGAGCTTCCTAGAATAAACACCAGAACTTCTCTCACTGTCTTAGTGACGCGCGCCAAGCTGTATTTTTAACCCTCTGCTTTTTTCCCGCCTTCAAAGAAAGCTGAACCACAACGAACTGGAAGCCATGCCTGATTTGGGAGCGTCCGCGTCGAACATCACGACACTAATTGTGTAAGTAAACCAATTGTGTGTGTGTGTGTGGGGGGGGGGGTGATCTGGTACCTGGGTTGCCAGTGTAGAGTTTCCTTTTTGGCTGAGGTTGGTTCCCAGACCGGCCAGTCACAGGCATAGCAGCCCGGCCGCAGAGAGGTCACATGGTCAGTGTTTTTCTGCTTGTCGGCGTGTTTTGACGCTGCAACGAAAGACAATCTGAGCTGTGCCGTGTGACAGGAATACAGATGTGGTGGTCGTTCACGGGAATCGGCAACGGTGGGATCTTTTCCCGCTCGGTAATATCACAAAGCTGCTCGACAACAACAGCAAGTCCATATGATTGTGTGAAACCACAAGAACACGGAGTTATTTGAGAAGAATGTGTGCGTCTCTTGGCTGTGCTCGCCGGGGCGTATTCCTCATCAAGTCCCGACACGAAGCCCCCAAGGCGGGCGCAGGCTGTTCACTTGTCAATTTGTTGTGTCGTTTATGGCACAAGACTCACCTCCGGCCATGAGTTTTTACGCAATGCAAAAGATGGACCGAATGTCGGCCATTTTCGACGTGAAGCGCGAGCAGATGTGCTTTTTGAGCTTAAGTCTTGTTGTTTTTGAAGCAAAGGAAATAGTTCATAATTATACCATTTC
Source organism: Oostethus manadensis (assembly GCA_024372805.1). NCBI lineage: Eukaryota > Metazoa > Chordata > Actinopteri > Syngnathiformes > Syngnathidae > Oostethus > Oostethus manadensis. The sequence goes on along the minus strand of QODF01000059.1, from coordinate 425,220 downwards.
ATGATAAATCACAGTATATTTGGATCAATCTAAATACAAGATTTAATCTCGGGGGAGATTAACACGTGGTCTTTTTTAGAAAAGAAAGCACTAGACCTGGAATGAACTAGATGATAACGAACTAATTAATCACGCAATAAACTCGGAATGATATTATATTGCCATGTGCATGCATGTCTGCTTCCATCCAAACCGGCAGGAAGAGGATTCACTCTGTGCATTGGTTTCAGCACCTTGGAGCATTTGTTCCATACAACAACAGCGTGAACAGAGTGAGCCCTTTTGTCAGCCATACAGTCTTTGTGTCGGTGGGTGGGGGCGGGGCTGCTAGTAGATTGACCTATATTGCCGTATTTTGAAAACATACATTTTGTACATTTCTACAAGTTCAAATCTCATGTCATTTTTGTAGAAGCAGTCCCGCGTATCGTCTGTCCTGCGACACCCCAACTCGCAGCGCATTGTAAATCAAATGAAAACAGAAATGTAGCTAAAATGTTGATACCAGCAACTAACGATATTACACACCATGTTTTTCAAATCATTTTTTACAAAATAAATACAAATATCTAAGTGGCATTTTGAACCTTTTCATTTAATTGATATGCGACTCTCGAGACCCCTGATATACACACGGGAACCTCGACTAATAAAACATATTCTATCATACAAAAAATTCATAATACAAATTGGGCTTTGAAGATGTTGCTGTCCCATTTCAAACCAAAAACCCAAAGTGCCGCCCAGAAATTTGAATTTACCGCACCGCCATACAAACTGCCCTGCTCTGGGTTGGTAAAGCACCAAAGTAATGGAAGAAGAAGAAGCAGCTCTCCGTTATCTCCCATCATCCTCTTCAGACACAAAAGCCCCTCTGGAACAAATTAAGTTTGTTGAATGCCAGCTGGGGTACAATATGGTTTGTCTAGCAACGTCCCAAAGTGACAGCACCACTTCAAATCAAGGGTCGCACAACCTGGGGTACATTATCAGATGCTTTTGGTGAAATTGAAATAATAATTCATAACCTGTATGGGTCCCTAAAAACACCCTTGACCTTGAAAGCTACTTAGTCCGCCTGCAAATGATCCCGTACTGGGAATCCACAGTGTCAGAGTCTGGTGGAGGCAGGGCCGTACGGTAATTCATTTCAAATGTGTTGAAAGCAAAATGAAGTGCAGGAGCAGCCAGGAAGTGAAAAAAAGGAGAAGAAAATCAGCACCGTTCTCAGTGCCTGTGTTGCGTGACCGTCTTCTTCTTCACATTTTTTCCCTGCCTCTCTTTCCAGTGGAACATTTTTCCAGAATTTCTCTCCCTCCTTCAATTTCTCCGAGCTGGGAGGGTAGCAAAGGGGGGGGGGAGACCTCAGGATATCAAATACCACCTATTCAAACAGCCAGTCAGACATAGCGGCAGCTCTCGTCGACATCCCTGACCTCGCAGCTTCGAGTAAAAACAAACTGCGATAACCCTGCAGCTGGCAGTAATTGAGTCATGATCATCTTAATGAATTGAACAATTTCCTTGAAATTTATGGAGGGGTTGGGGGGGGGGGGTTCCACACCAGCGTCGCTCAATCCCCAAGCCTGTGTTCCAACAAACGACCTGTAGATTCCTGGTCTGATTAGGAGTTCAGGAAGGTCGAACCTCATCACAGGAAATAGTGTGACAGTCCTGTTGGGACAGTGGAAGTTGGAGCTAAACCGGGGGCCACATTGGGATAAAAATGCGGCGGTGGGGACATCTATTTCCAAGTGGCCTTAAACAAAACAGTACAGTACTTTCTTAACACAACACATCACACAAATCAAGTACTACCAGCACAACTAAGGTTTAATTATAACACAACTTAAAACTGTCATTTTCAAATGCCCGCAAGGTATGCTGGGTAGTCCAGCGGCAACAATGAACAATAAACGAATATCATGACTTTGTTTAGTCTTCAACATGTTTTGCTGTATAGCAAAAATGCAACAAACACAGGAAAATGTTGTAAGGGTGCCACAAGCTACCCAGCATGCCCTGGGGCTGGAATATATGGCTGTTTTTTTGGCATGGGTATTACATGTAGGTATTTGTTTGTACGCCCACATGATGCCTTAAGTTACTTCGTGTTGCGTTTTGATCACTTTTTTTGTACAAGCTACAGAATGCATCTGGCTATTCTGGCGACTTGAGCACTGCAGGTCATGTTGCACGTCCAAGGTTTAAAAAGGGAATTTGGAAATGCCCGGTGGGCCGGATTAAGACGCTCGGCGGCCTACCCTGGCCCGCGGGCCGCAGTTTGCAATATCAGTTACAGTTCTGTCAGTCATGGGAAAAGTCCTATGTTTTTGAAATGAATCCCAAAAAAGAGAAAGGGGATCATCCACTGGCGTGAGATACACGCAGAGACTGCACTGGTTTTCATTACAGGCGCCACTGCAGCGAGAGCAAGTCGTCAGATGACTCCTCAAAACTCAGTTCTCCTTCCAAAAGGAAATACCAAACACGCACACACACTCCACAACCACCACCACATATTCTGCATGCGCACACAGACAATCATAGCCTTAGCGAGAACAACCTCGCTTTTCAAGCGTTCCCAGCATGCAACTAAACTATTAACATGCTTGGTGGCGGTCTAAGCACCATGGCCCATGTAGTAGTATTGGAACTTTTACTGCAGTATATTATCGCTTGACGGTCAATCTCAGAATGTGACTTTTTTTTATTTTTTTAAATCCAGACGAAGTGATGTTGCTATTCCTGCCTTGCACAATTTTTGTAACAGAGGAACTTGCTTATCTCCACTGGCTGACTGATGGGTGTTTGTCAACACCTGAAATCCAAACCGGAACTAAACATTGCTTGCACGTTTGCCGGAGACACAAGGAGACAGTTTCCTCCGCTTGTGCATAATTTTGTTTTTACGTGACATTATGGTGATGGGATTATTGTGAGCTGTGATTGGGGGGTCGGACAGTAGAGGGCGGTTGTGTTTGCCTACTCAGACAGTCCAGGCGTGCATCAGTTATCTTCCTGACCACAAAGACAACAGAGCTTTTGAACCTGTGAAATTCTTACCCTATTTTGCACTTAACAGGAAGTGCACATTTGAGTGCTGTGTAGCTAGACAGTTACGTTGTTAATACGTCAACTTATATGGAACAATCGTCAGAGAAACGAGCCCTTTGGGTCTAAAGTTGTATGCCGAGAAAAGCGACCGACTCAAGTACAAGTTTAATAAGAACATCCATCCAAGGTCGGATCGCCCAGACTTCCCTCTCCCCAGCCAATTCGTCCAGCTCTTCCTGGCGGATGGTGAGGCGTTCCCTGGCCAGCTGAGAGACATAGTCTCTCTCGCTGTCCTGGGTCTTTCCCGACCAGTCGGACGTGCACTGAACACCTCCCCAGGGAGGCGTCCGGGGGGGCATCCTAACCAGATGCCCGAGCCACCTCATCTGGTTCCTCTCAATGCGGCGGAGCAGAGGTTCTACTCCGAGTCTTTCCCGGATGACAGTGCTTCTCACCCTATCTCAAAGGGAAAGCTCAGCCACCCTGCGGAGAAAACCCGTTTCGGCCACTTGTACCCGCCATCTTGTCCTTTCGGTCACCACCCACTGCTCATGACCATACAGTGAGGGGAAAAACTTTTTGAACCCCATCTGATTGTGTAAGTTTGCCCACTAACGAAGAAACGATCAGTCTATAATTTCAATGGTAGCTTTATTTGAACACTGAGAGACAACAATGACAAAAAAAATCCATAAAAATGGGTTTAAAAAAAGGTTATGAATTAATTTGCATTTCCACAAAGGAATTAAGTATTTGATCCCTTTGAAAAACGTCCTTCAGTACTGGGTGGCAAAACCTTTGTTGGCAATCACAGAGGTCAGCCGTTTCTTGTAGTTGGCCACAAGGTTTGCACACATCTCAGGGGGGGTTTTGGCCCACTCCTCTTTGCAGATCCTCTCCAAGTCATTCATGTTTCGTGGCTGATGTTTGGTAACTCTAACCTTTATCTCCCTCTACAGATTTTCTATGGGATTATGGTCTGGAGACTGACTAGGCCAGTCCATGATTCTAATATGCTTCTTCTTGAGCCAATCTTTTGTTGCCTTGGCCGTGTGTTTTGGATCATTGATTGGGTTGGGAATACCCAACCACGACCCATCTCACCCAACACTTGATGGTACATGGCCCCATCCATCCTCCCTTTGATGCGGTGCAATTGTCCTGTCCACTTGGCAGGAAAACACCCCCAAAGCATAATGTTTCCACCTCCATATTTGACGGCGGGGACGGTGTTTTTGGAGTCATAGGCAGCATTCCTCCTCCTCCAAACACGGCGAGTTGAGTTGATGCCAAAGAGCTTAATTTTGGTCTCATCTGACCAGAACACTTTCACCCAGTCTTCCTCTCAGTCAGTCAGATGTTCAGTGGCAAACTTCAAACGGGCCTGTAGATGGACTTTCTTGAGCAGGGGGACCTTGCGGACCAGGCAGGATTTTATTTCTTCACGGCGTAGTGTGTTACTAACTGTTTTTGTGGTGACTATGGTCCCAGCTGCTTTGAGATCATTGACAAGTTCCTCCCGAGTGGTTCTGGGCTGATTCCTCACTGTTCTCATTATCATTGAAATTCCACGAGGCCATGGTGCAGAGTATGGCATCTGGATTGATTGATTGCTTCTGTGGACAGGTCTCTTTTATACAGGTAACATGCTGAGAGGGCTGCCAATGTCAGCTCGTTACCTGTATAAGATCCACCTGGGAGCTAGAGATCGTGCTGACGGATAAGGGATCAAATACTTATTTCCTTCATGGAATTGCAAATCAATTTATAACTCATTTTGAAACGTATTTTTCTGGATTTTTTTGTCATTGTTGTCTCTGTGTTCAAATAAAGCTACCATTGAAATTATAGACTGATGGTTTCTTTGTTAGTGGGCAAACTTACAAAGTCAGCCGGGGTTCGAATTGTTTTTTCCCTTACTGTGGGTGATGGTAGGAAAGTCGATCAACCGGCAAATTGAGAGCTTTGCTTAATAATAACACAATGAACTCAAACTTGAGTTGTTTGACGGGTTGGCTACTTAACCGGGTTCCACTGCACATAAATACGGTACCTAGTCAAAGTACCCAGCTGTTTTTTCACTTTACTGGCCTCTTACCAGCCAATTGGTTCTCCAAAAAGATAAGAACTAAAAAGGAACCAAAATGCTCCATTCCATGTGTCCCCTTTTGGTTTTCTGGGTCAAAAAGTTCTCTGTTGGGAGCCAGGAAGGACGCAGATAACCCCGAGACAAACCAGAAAGACTGGTTCTCTGGAGGCTCCGTCTCCCACCGGCCAGACAAGGGAACATGAAAACTGAGATACGGGTGGTGTGCGGCCCTTTTGTTCAGGAGCCGGGGGCTGTGGTGTGTGCAAGGCCCTTTGCAAATCTCCCAACAAAAGGGGATGCCTATGCAGTTTTATTGGTGATAATGATCTCTTTTTAAGTGCGCCAGGCTACTCTTTAGGAATCTTAACTGCTCTCCATTGTATCTTACAGTCAGCTCTTCCCCCAGCACACGTTGCCGAGCCTGTCCTCACTTGGCTCCACGCTCTAGTTCGGAGAGACATGCTCCGGTGGGTTTTATTCCACCGTCGCCCCGCAGTCCCGCCAAACCCTCCGGGCTGCCATCCATCCCGGCTCCTCATTTTGCCTGCTCAATCTTCCCCTCCGAGTGTTTATATCATACATTACCAAAAGGTGTTCCATATGGAGAGGCTTTCTCCAGATGGAAACACAAAAGGAAAATGTGAAAGTAAAGTGCAAGGTTAAGATCAGATGACTGATTAGCATGCCAGGCTAATGTGGCAGCTGGCTCCCTGCGTGAGGATAAGCAGATTTTGCAGGGTTGAAAGGTCACAGTAATGCCCGTCCCCCAACTAAAACTACTTTATTGTAGCCCAATGGACGCGTGCCAAACAGCGGACGTGTATAGCCGCTGTATGTGGACAATAAGATGCAATATGTGCAGGATCTTCTGTAACACCCAACCTAATGCTGCCTGTCCTGTCGGTCATTTGATTGAAACATGCCAACGATGAAATATTAACAACGCCCCATCCCATATGAAATCGGCATTATGAAACTCTTTTTCTTTACTTTGGGAGAAAAAAACCCTCTCAGTCAGTAAGGTGCATGTGGACGAGGGGGAGCTACAATGAATACTGAAAACGAGGCCTGTAGTCTGGTGCATCGGAGGGAATTCCTGCCTCCCCCGCCTTTCGCTGGCTGTGCTGCCAGTGCAATGTACAAAGAGGGCACTGTAGGCAGCCTCTGTTTATAACCGAGCAGTCCCTGCACTGCAATTTAGGAGGCGTGCAGCACAGGAAATTGCTGGCCTCTGCCAAGGCATGCTTTCACTGAGGGAATGGTATTCATCAGCCAAGTAATTGGCAGGTTACTTTGTTTTTAAATACCTTGTTGGTAATGACCTTATAAACAAAATAACACAGAAAGCTTGTTTGGAGCTGCTGCGTCGGTGGCATTGGGTAATTGGGCAGAAGTGTCACTTTGGGTGGTGAGCTTTGCGTTGCCCGTGACGGCCTGTCATCTTTGCCCCACTGTTTACGTACGTGGGAAGGCGAGAGGGGTGCGCGCCACCAAGCCAAATACACGATGTGTCTGTCATTTATTGGAGCGACGGTGTCTGTATTTTCAGAGCAAACAACAGGTTCTCCAGAATCACCGCTGAGCAGCTGAGGCCTTTCCTCACCCTGGAAACGCTCGACCTCAGCAACAACAACATCGGGGAAATAAAGGCCAACTCCTTCCCTGCGTTGCCTCTCAAGAACCTGTGAGTCTTTGCGCGTAAACATCAAATCCACGGCATATATTAGAGGTTCCCTCTCATTCCTACAATCAAATTTGTCTTCCTTAGGTTCCTTAACAACAACCGCATCTCCTCATTGGAGTCGGGCTGTTTCACAAATCTATCCAGCAGCCTTCAAGTTCTCCGACTCAACCGCAACCGTCTCTCCTCAATACCGGCTAAGATCTTCCAGCTGCCCAACCTGCAACACCTGTGAATATGGTTTTTACACAATGACATAAATGTACCGCAGACAACCTGGGCTCTGACGGCCTGCAACGGTGCTCGTTTCAGGGAGCTAAGCCGCAACCGAGTGCGCAGGGTGGAAGGCTTGACGTTCCATGGCTTGCATTCTCTTCGCTCGCTGAAGATGCAGAGGAATGGCCTAAGTCGCTTGATGGACGGAGCCTTCTGGGGCCTCAGCAACATGGAAGTCCTGTAAGAGCTTTTTCCCGACCTATCTTTCGAGTTGTGTTCTTTCAATCTGATCCAAGTGTCAGAACCGTAGTTTTGCGTGTGGTCCCGCAGGCAGCTGGACTTCAACAACCTGACAGAGGTGAGCAAGGGCTGGCTGTACGGCCTGCTGACTCTGCAGCAGCTCCACCTCGGCCACAATGCCATCACCAGGATCCGACCCGACGCCTGGGAGTTCTGTCAGAAACTCAGCCAGCTGTGAGTCCGGCCTCTCATTTGTTCCCTCCTCACTTTCCATTCACTCTCTGAACTCCCAACACTTCTCTGTCGCCCTCTCCTCCTTTACGGCACCCCCGCCCGCCCTTCCTCACGCTCTAGCAGCGCCTGACGCCAAGAACGGCACACGCAAAGCAACTCGGACCCAAATAACACCACTTTTCGCTCTTCTCTTCTGTGCCTTGTCACTCTTTCCCAAACTATGAGGCATTACTCTTTTAGATGACTTGGCCGTTGTTGTGGCTGTTTGGGTTTTACACCAAGACGTGGTTGTTTTTATCTTTCTTCCTCTCCTTTCACTCCCTGTTATCACCAAGTAAACAATCTGCCAGTCGGATGGGAACTTGCCCGGCTATCTGATGGACTATTTTTGGCGCTGTTGCCAACTTTGATGAAAGCAAATTGCATTCATTTAAAGCAACATTCACGCATTCCGTCCTAAATGTCCAAGCAGAACTATTTAGGGCTCATTTGGTACTGTGTGGACCCATACACTGTCTTATTTTCCCCCCTGCAGCAACCTCTCTTCCAACCACTTGTCCAGACTAGAAGAATCCAGTTTTGTTGGACTCAGCCTGCTGGACGAGCTTCACATCGGGAACAACCGTGTCAGCTTCATCGCCGACGGAGCTTTTCGAGGTCTATCCAGCCTGCAGACGCTGTGAGTTTCAAAAAAATATCAGGACGCATGCCCTCATGCTCAACGCGGTGAACGTTTACACGACAACAAAACTCTTACAGAACAAATTTGTCTCTCCCATGACCACAAAAATGCCTGTCTGAAAGTTTAGAAGCTTCATGTGATTGGTGGGCCAGCTAACCCAACATCCAATGCATGGACAAGTTTTTAAAGTCCAGTCCCTCCCCTGCAACATCAATCCTCCGCCTGAGTGGAAATATCCTGCCTGATTTTTTGGGGGGATGTCAACTAGATTACCACATTGAGGTCTCTCCATACACATAAAAAAAAAACCAAAGAGAGGCGCAACCTCCACACACACACACACACACACCCATCCCCCCCAGCACCACTGCTTTTCCCACACAGGCACTGCTTAAGGTTTTTAACTGGAACCAAATGTGGGTTGAGGTGTGCAGCATAGGTGGACATCCGCCCTTCTCTTGGCTTTTACGGACTTCCTGGTGTCTTCATAATGTGGTCTCTTCCGTAAAGGGATCTTCAAAATAATGAAATATCCTGGACCATCGAGGACATGAACGGGCCCTTCTCGGCGTTGGACAAACTGAAGAAACTGTGAGTTTTGGGAAGAACCCACCGTGACCTTTCAGCTTAAAGGCGGATAGAACTCAAAACGGGGGGAATCACGACCTTGCGTTTTTTTGCACAGATTTCTACAGGGGAACCAAATTCGCTCCGTTACCAAGAAGTCCTTCACCGGGCTGGACGCGCTGCAGCACCTGTGAGTCACCTGCACCGTTTCCTGTTTAATAAGTTGCGATTACGGCGACGTTTGAACACGTGAGATTCTAACCCAACACCTCCTGCTTTTTCTCCACAGGGACTTGAGCAACAACGCGATCATGTCCATCCAAGCGAACGCTTTCTCGCAGATAAAGACTCTACAAGAGCTGTAAGTGGGATTTCACGCGCATCCCCAATTAGATCCCAGCCCTGCCTTTATTTAGACCTCTTTAAATAAACAAATTCAATCACAGGAAGGCAAGCTTGTTTTGACTGATGAAAGATTTCTGGTTCCCCCGCCCCACTCCCGGCAGGCGCCTGAACACCTCCAGCTTGTTGTGCGACTGCCAGCTCAAGTGGCTTCCAGTCTGGGTGGCAGAACAAACCTTCCTCCCCTCCGTCAATGCCAGCTGCGCCCACCCGCAGATGCTGAAGGGCAGGAGCGTGTTCGCCGTTGGGCCCGAGGAGTTCGTGTGTGGTAAGCGTTTACTTTGGAGAAGGACTATACCCACACGCCGTCACGCCTCAGAAAACAGCCATTTATGCAGCCCTTCCATTTATGAGCTGACCCAGAATGTTCAATATCCCCCCCGACTCCTGATGGAAATGTACCGGCTTTGGCCCACTTACCCCCTTGGGCCACATCTAGCTTCATATTCCACACTGAAGCGTTTCAATGCGGCAAATGAAATGGTGTTGTTTCTCCCGTAGATGATTTCCCAAAGCCGCAAATCACCGTTCAGCCGGAGACCCAGTCGGCCCTCAAAGGATCCAACGTCACGTTTGTGTGCTCGGCGGCGAGCTCCAGCGACTCACCTATGACCTTTGCTTGGAAGAAAGACAACGAGGTGCTTAACGAGGCGGAGATCCACAACCAGGCCCACTTGCGGGTACAAGGAGGCGGCGGCGGAGAGACGGAGGTGACGGAGTACACAACCACGCTGCAGCTGCGTGGCGTGCAGTTCTCCAGTGAGGGAAAATACCAGTGCGTCATCTCCAACCACTTTGGATCCTCTTACTCCACCAAGGCCAGGCTCACAGTAAACAGTAAGTTTTCACAAATCTGAGCCAGTCCCAGGAATCTTCTGTATCATCTGATCAAAAACGTTCTTTCCAGTGCTGCCTTCCTTCACCAAGATGCCAACGGACCTGAGTATCCGTGCCGGCGCAACTGCCAGGCTGGAGTGCGCCGCCGTGGGTCACCCAGCGCCGCAAATTGCCTGGCAGAAAGACGGCGGGACAGACTTCCCCGCCGCACGTGAACGCCGAATGCACGTGATGCCGGAGGATGACGTGTTCTTCATCGTGGACGTCAAGACGGAGGACATCGGCGTCTACAGCTGCACCGCTCAGAACATCGCCGGGGCCATCTCTGCTAATGCTACGCTAACGGTTCTAGGTGAGAGCGGAAGCGCAGACACGGTGTTGGTTTTGAAATGGCGCTACCATCCTCACATCTACCTTCCATCCTTTGGGACAGAAACGCCCTCCTTCCTGCGGCCGCTCATGGACCGCACAGTCGCCAAGGGGGAGACCGCCGTCCTCCAGTGCATAGCCGGCGGCAGCCCGGCTCCCAGGTTGAACTGGACCAAAGACGACAGCCCGTTGATGGTGACCGAGCGCCACTTCTTTGCCGCCGCCAATCAGCTCCTCATTATCGTGGATGCGGCCGAGGCGGACGCCGGGATGTACACCTGCGAGATGTCCAACACCTTAGGCACCGAAAGGGGAAACGTCAGGCTGTCCGTCATACCGAACCCCAATTGCGACTCCGGGGCGCAAGGAGGGGTCGGGGTCGGGATCATTGGCGGAGTTGGTTCCGAGGACGATGGTTGGACCACCATGGGCATTGTCATTATAGCGGTGGTGTGCTGCGTGGTGGGCACCTCACTAGTGTGGGTGGTGATTATCTACCACACTCGAAGGCGCAACGAGGACTGCAGCGTCACCAACACGGGTCGGTACTTGAGAAAGGCGAGTCCGTGCAAAGCTGTCCCGGTTCTGATACGCAGATGTTCTTGTTCCACAGATGAGACCAACTTGCCTGCAGACATCCCGAGCTACCTCTCCTCCCAAGGCACACTTGCAGAGCGCCAGGACGGCTACATCCCATCTGAGAGCGGCAGCGCCAATCAGTACTTGGCGTCATCCATTAGCGGTTTCTACCTGCAGCCTAAAGACACGAATGGTACCAACCGCAGCCGCCTTTTTGCTGTGAGTCACCAGCTGACTTGTTGCTGACATGTCTGTGCAGGCTTTTGTCAGCTGGATACTGGAAGCGAAGGCGAGATGGAGGCATCTCTTGACCCGCTGCTCTGCCATTATCAAGGTCCAATAAGTACACTGCTTCGCCGAGACCTGTACCCCTCGGAGCTCTCGGAAGTCTACACGGGTCTGCATGGTTTTTACATTTCCGACCGACCATCTCATTCCTTCCTGTGTAACATGCCTTTTTCTGGTCGTCAGGGTGTTCCGTTGACCCGAGGCCTGGTTGCACCGACATCTACAGCGGAAGCCTGCCCAGGTCTACAAGAAGGGACTACGTCCTCTCAGAGCCTTTTGACCTTTCCTCGTCCGCAGTCCTGATGCCGCTACCCAACGCCGGTCTCCATCTTGGCCCCGCCCACCATCAGACTGGCTGCCGCCCATCCGTTGTGGAGGCAGAGGCGGCCAATTACTGCCAACCTCATGAGAATCTCCCCCCTCGCAACAGCTTCATGGGTATGCCTTTGAACTCAAAACCAAGAGCTGGACTTGTCCATACTGGAGTTCAACCGCTTCACTTTTTCCACACAGGAACATTTGGGAAGTCTCGCAGGAGGCCTCAGCAGGATTTACACCCAGGATACGGATACGGCCCAGCGGTGCACAATGGAAGTAGTCTCCACGAGAACCCCTACGCTGCTCCCGATGCAGATTCGGATCACAAGGACTCTGAATTGGAGCCAAGCCACGGCATTTATGAACAGCCGTTTGACAGCAGCAGGACGGAATCTCGGAGCCGAACGAGCTCTTAGCAACTTTTTGTTGCAGACTTTTATGAATTCTACCTCGCTGAGTCGACACTTTTGGAGCACAGGACTCCTGAAATGTGCAACAAGTGAATGTAAAGAGTTGGACAAAAAAGTACAAGCGCGTATGTACGACTGGCTGTGCTTTACATACACATTTTATATATAAATATTATATTTTGTAAATTGTATATAAAGAGTACGATATTTTTGCTTACCTTCTGTCATGTATGGGAAATGTCAGCAGCCCTGCCAGTTCAGTTCTTCAAATGGTCGGGCTTTGAATGAAGCAAAGATTTGCACATATGTAAACATAATAAAAACGCCCCAATGTGTGCTGCTACATTCACTGCAGAGTATTTTGTAGCCTTGCCGCATGACAACATGGCGTTGACCAATTATTTTCCAGACCACCGACAAAGTCGGAGGTGTGTGTATGCAGGGGATTGCATACTTTATTAGCGGGGTTGCTGTGAAAGCATATAGCAGTAATGCACTTTGCAGCTTGTCTCGCTGTAGATATACGCATTTATGATGTTTTTATAGTTTGACGTAACCCAAATTGGACACTTTATTCATCTCCAAGAGAAATTAAGTGGTTGTGTTGTTGAATCTTAAATCACTGATGGAAATGGACTTTTTATTAAATGCAACACAAATGCTGTGAATTCATACAGGAAGCAATACTATGTACTTGATGGAATAATGACTTCTTACAAAAAGTCATTATCTGTGTACAAAGTACAATTTTCTAAATACTTATTTCATCAAGCTTTGCATCGTTTTCTGGTGCGGTTCTCAACGAGAAAAGTACTGTAGAGTATTTAAAAGTACTAGTATGTTTTTAATGGTAAACGCACCGATGAGAAGGGCACGGTGCACCGTGGCATGAGTTCCACTGTTTGGTCAATGACTCACCCCCTCATGCTTGCCTCCCACCCTCATCTACCAGCCGCCCTCTCGCGCTGTGGTTTGTTTTTTCAGGCCTCCCTCGTCTGCAGCGGGAGGAAAAAAGGTGCGCTTGTGCACCAGAGGCTGGCTGTAGAAAAAATGCAGATGGGATGACTGCACCAGCTAACATACTGTGCTGTTCCAAATAATAGCAGTGCAACGTGACTAAGCAGATGAAGTGCTCTTTCGTATATTTTTATTGCTGCATGGCAAACAAGTTACCAATAGGTGCAGTAGATTCTCAGAAAACATGACCCAGCATTCATGATACGCACGCTCTTAATGTTGTGCAATTGGCCAATTAGTTGAAAGGGGTGTGTTAAAAAAAATAGTGTGGCATTCAATCAGTGATCAGGTTAGTGAAAAAACAGGTGGCCCGTATTTAAAGGATGAACTAAAATGATCTCCAACCAGAGACACGTGGCAGAAAATGGACTATCAAAATGGATGGAAGAATAACCAGAATGGCAAAGGCTCAGCCAGTGAGCAGCTCCAGGATGATCAAAGACAGTCTGGAGTTACCTGTAAGTACTGAGAGAAGACGTCTATGGGAAGCTAATCTATTTACAAGAATTACCCGCAAAGTCCCTCTGTTAAAAAAAGGCATGTGTAGAAGAGGTTACAATTTGCCAAAGAGCACATCAACTGACAAGACAATCACCCCAAACACACTAGTAAACCAGCAACATCTTCTTATGTTATGCTATGGAGGGGCCAGCCCGATCCCCGGACCTTCATCCAATGGGGAACTTGTGGGCTGACATGGAAAATGCTGTTTGTGGAGCAAAAGCAAGAAATTGTGGTATGTTGTTCAAGAACGTTGGAGGGGAAGAACAGCTGAAAGGTGCCACAAGTTGGTGGAGTCCATGCCACACAGATGTGAAGCACTTATAAAAAACTCAATATTACTTTAGTCATTCACAGGATTGACAAATCCTACAAACAAAAAATAGTTTGTATAGTCAACGGCAGATGCTGCTATTTTTTTGACCACACCCCTCTCCGGTAATTGGCCAATTGCACGGCCTTAAGAGCGTGCATATCATGAATGCTGGGTCTTGTTTGTTTGCTGAGAATCTACTGCACCTACTGGTAACTTGTTTGCCATGTAGCGATACAAATATAGTAATACCAGTACTTCATCTGCTTAGTCACACTGGACTGCTGTTATTTCGGACACTACTGTATTAAGAGGGGGTTCCCGGACTTGAGTTTCTGTCTAAAAAAAAGGTCAAAGTGAGTTTGTGTCTGTGTTTGGATTACCGCTGCCACTCAGCTTGAATGGAAATGTGTACAAAATCTGCTGCCGCACGCCTCATTTGGCGTCCCGCCTCATAGTTGGGTTCAGTACACCTGGTGGGGCTGGCCGGTACGCCTCTACAAAAAGGGATGGGGGACGTTTGTTGGAAGTCTTGCCAGTGCTTTGGGAAAGCGACGATTAAGACAAGATGGTGGAGAAGCACACAGCCCACCACCTGGGAAACATCTGCTGGCGGGGGGGGGGAACAGTCAAGGACCGGTCCACTCTTGGTCAACAAGAAAACCAACCCACCGGGGACTGATGTAAACGGGTTGCAGGTTGGAAGAATGACTAAAACATGAGTAATGTAACGGCCCCTCACCCCACCATCGGCCCCCCGACGCCCTCTCCCTAACTCTCCCATCTTGACGTCGGCAGAATAGCCCCCCCAGCCCCGCCCCCGCCGTGAAATGAGACAGGAAGTTGACCGATGACTGGCAGATGAGGCAAGTCCTGGTCACAGATCAGCGAGCAATTTGCGGCCACGATCGGTCCTGCTCTGCTCCTGAGGCAATCGTGCTCTCATGGCCAGACGCTGAATTGTTTTGCAGCTAATTTGTCTTGATCATTGCCAGATGTGGTGACACACACACGCAGATGTTTGTTGGGTCAAACAGCTACAGGCGGCTAACGGCTACGAGAAATGATCGCGTCTCAGTTTGGACGCTCGGGAAGTCTACTTCGGGACCGGTGTCTCGGCTTTTAGGACCTTTGCCGAGCTCACTCGGGTCCTAAAAAAAACGAGGTGGCCTCAAGCTGTCGGAGGCCACTCACGGTTTTCGCTCGTCCCAGCATCGTGGTTTAGGTTTTAGGGACAAAACATTTGAACTATTCAGAGGTCGTCGCCAACCACGTGGGATCAGTTGATGTTTCAAACAGCAGCTGAGCTTGGAAGTCCCACGGTCACCTAGAGTACCCTTCAAAATAATGCAACTAAGCCGATGAAGTACTGTTATTAGTATATTTTTATTGCTACGTGGCAAACAAGCTACCAGTAGGTGCAGTAGATTCTCAGCAAACAAACAAGACCCAGCATTCATGATATGCACCCCGATAAGGCTGTGCAATTGGCCAATTAGTTCAAAGGGGTGTGGTCGGAAAATAGCAGTGTCTGCCAATGACAAACTTCAAATTTTAACCTCTTCAGTACATGCCTTTTTTTTAAACAGATGGACTTTGCGAGGGATTCTTGTAAATAGATTAGCTTCACACTGCCACAGTACTTACAGGTAACTCCAGACTGTCTTTGATCTTCCTGCACCTGATCATTGGGTGAGCCTTTACCATTCGGGTTATTCTTCCATCCATTTTGATAGTCTTCGGTTTTCTGCCACGTGTTTCTGGTGTTGCTGTCCCTTTTAAGGCATTGGAGATCATTTTTTGAACCTCTTCATAGGTTTTTCCCCTCTCCGATCAACTTTTTAATGAAAAATACGCTGTTCTTCTGAACAAGGTCTTGAAGGAGCCATTTCCCTCAGGCTTCCAAGAGTCTCGAAGACTCGAAGGCTCCAGAAAACCCCATTGGAGGATCTTTTTTCAGTCCCCACTCTTTGAATGATTGAAAGCACATACAGGGACTTTGGATCTTGCAGATGTCGCCATAAATCACCAGCTGGCCCAACTGGCTGCCTGGCAAATGTTCCACCATAATTCCCACCCCCACTCCAAATAACTCTTTCAGAACTATTGTAAAGCCTCGGCCATAAAAGCAGACTGTCTTTTCAAACTATTGATACCACGCTAGTATCGGTATATCGATACTACAGTGATAAGATTGATACTTGTCACTTCTCTTCTGAGTCGAGGCCGATAACATAATTTAGTGGGAAGTAGGAAAGGACGGACCGGTTCAGATATCAATTGTATTGCTGCCCTGTTAGTATCGGTGCCGTATCGATACTATAGCAATGAGATTGATACTTTCCAGTTGTCTCCTACAAATACCTTTGATGCGGTGCAATTGTCCTGTCCCCTTGGCAGGAAAACACCCCCAAAGCATAATGTTTCCACCTCCATATTTGACGGTGGGGACTTTGTTTTTGGAGTCATAGGCAGCTTTCCTCCTCCTCCAAACACGGCGAGTTGAGTTGATGCCAAAAAGCTCAATTTTGGTCTCATCTGACCACAACACTTTCACCCAGTCTTCCTCTGAATCAGTCAGATGTCCAGTGGCAAACTTCAAACGGGCCTGTAGATGGACTTTCTTGAGCAGGGGGACCTTGCGGGCACAGCAGGATTTCAGTCCTTCACGGCGTAGTGTGTTACCAACTGTTTTTTCGGTGACTATGGTCCCAGCTGCCTTGAGATCATTGACAAGTTCCTCCCGGGTGGTTCTGGGCTGATTTCTCACCGTTCTCATTATCTTTGAAACTCCACTAGGTGAGATCTTGCATGGAGTTCCAGACCGAGGGCGATTGGCAGTTAATTTATGTTTCTTCCATTTTCCAATAATTGCACCAACTGTTGTCACCCAATGGCGATGGTCTTGTAGCCCATTCCAGCCTTGTGTAGGTCTACAATCTTGTCCCTGAGATCCTTGGAAAGCTCTTTGGTCTTGGCCATGGTGCAGAGTTTGGCATCTGCATTGATTGATTGCTTCTGTGGACAGGTCTCTTTTATACAGGTAACGAGCTGTATAAGATCCACCTGGGAGCTAGAGATCTTGCTGACGGATATGGGGATCAAATATTTATTTCCTTCATGGAAATGCAAATTAATTTATAACTCTTTTTGAAACGCGTTTTTCTGGATTTTTGTTGTCATTGTTGTCTCTCAGTGTTTAAATAAAGCTACCATTGAAATTAGAGACTGATCATTTCTTTGTTAGTGGGCAAACTTACAAAACCAGCTGGGGTTCAAATACTTTTTTCCCTCACTGTATTATTACAACCAATGAATCCTTTTTTGAGAGTTTTGGGGGGGGTAGTGTGTATTTTGGCCGTGAAGGGATGAGATTTACGAGCAAGACACCGACAGCAAAAAAGGCCCGCGGCCTCGCAGCTTGCATGCACGCACCTGGTAGAATTTACCAGTCTTTGTTTTACTTGTACGGCTGCACTCCCTAGCTTTACTTCATTATGTCCTCCAAATACTGGGGATTGGTGTTTTTGCAGCGCTGACATAGTTGAAATGCCAAACCGACCGCTTGATTTCCAGATGTTGTCCTCCCTAGATATAAATTCCCCAAAAGATGACGGGCTGAGATGTGTACTGTGTATGCAAACCCTTTGAGGAGCACCCGTTGGAAGTTCTCGCTGGTAGCGTGAACATTTTGTATTACACTCTTTGCAGAAGGAAACCGGCACGTCTATTTTAGCACTTACCTTACCAAGGGTGAGCTAAATGGGGGTTTGTGCCAACGTTTTTTTTTACAAGCAAGTGAGGCAGACAAATGGGAGTCAAGGGGACTTGGCAGGTTTACTTTACACTCCAGGTGGGTTCCGCTCATCCTGTCAGCACGTGGGCCTGGTGGCATTCCTGTCATGTAGAATGCAAAGAGCGCAGTGGCAAAGTGGCCGGTGGTGATTATCAGCGTTCATTTCTCTCACCCCCAACACAATCGTGGCCCGAAGTTTGGAGAATGACAGGAATCGGGTTTTTCCCAAAGTCCGCTGCCTCGGTTTTTATGATGGCAATTTGCATAAACTCCTGAATGTTGTGAGGAATGGCCATGGATCGCCCAAATCCCCCCAAAACATTTCCACTGCGTTTCAGCCGTCCCGCAGAAGAACCAGCTGACGTCATGTTAGCGATTCTCTGCTTACCAGAAGTACGAGTATTGACAAGGACAAAGGATGGAGATGACGCTCGTCCTTTGAACTTTCAAAGAAGGCCGGTGCTTCTTTGTTCTTCTTCCGTTAAGCATGCTTACCCTCAAGGACGCACCAGCAGCCACCATTGTTGCATAGAAAGACGTTGCTGCTGGGAGGATGTCTCTGGTGTCTCCAAAGGTTTAGCTGTGGGACGGGGGCACCAGCAATGCAATGGTAGCAGCAAAAGAAAGCCCCTTCTCCCCGGGAAAAACGTCAGGGACAGACTGGTGTTCTGCAAAAGGGAGGCACTGGACTCCTGACGATTGGAGTACATTTGTTTTCTCTGATGAATCCGACAGTCTGGGCCATCCAGTTAAGGAAAAGTCGCAGTCGCTGGGATGGAGTCACTCCCAATTTTGAACGCAGCCGTGGATAGACCGGTCCCAAAACATCCTCCCAAAGCAAAAACTTCTCAAAAACCATCCAACAACAGTGGAGATTTCTCAGCGTGATGAAGCGCCTTCCCATAAAAAAAAAGTGGTCAGTAACAAAACAACAACCATTTGGGTCCATAAAACTCCCAAGACCGTCATCCCTTTTGGAACTGGTGGTCAATCGTCAAACGGAAACCTGCAAACTCTAATTTTAGTGATGCTCGGTCGCTTACGAAGTTCCGGGTTTTCACGACAACCTCTGACCCTTCCCCTGGCTAAATGTTTTTTTTTAGAGGCTTCACTACACATCTTAAAACATGAGCTCTGCCAACTACCCGTCAGTCAGCTAGGGAGCTGGAAGTTTTGTTTGTTTTCAAAAAGTAGGCAGGCATGACGTTTCTGGCAAAATGTGGCCATAAGGTTGCACCGATGAATGTGCGGACACAAGCGGGAACAAATATGGAGCAGAAAATGGACGACGAAGGGTGTTTCATTTTGTAAATGAATCTTCAAAGCCCGGGCAGATGGCTCTCACAACCTCTGCTCCGACCTTCATGCATTCCCACATAGAATCAGCATTTGGGATCAAATATGAGGTGAAAGACAAAGGGGGAAAAAAACAGTACATTATTAGTCGCCTGAACATTAGAAGGTGTGTTCAAGGACCATCAAACAAAGTAGGACAAATCGCCGCTTGCATTAAACATTGAAAAAACTGGGGGATTTCTAACTGTATTTTTTTTTTTAACACAATAACGGCACATATTTACAAAATTGATATCTCGTTACATAAAATTAGATAAAAACGGATTTCGGTGACTAAACGGGGTTAATTATGTGGACAAAATGTGATTAATCGCGACTACATATCTTAATACTATTATTGTTATAAATGCCAGCAAAAACAAAATACTACACATTTGCTTACAACGGAATTCCTGGTTATTCCCAATTTCCAGATGTCAAAATAAAGCCGCCTGACCTTTAACCTTCCCAAGAATCAACCTTTGGCTATTGGCTCAAACACGGCAAGGTGCTACTTTTTCAACAATACAGCAAGAAAGGTCCTTAATGAGACAAAAAGCCCGGTTATTGAAAGGTAATGACAACAGAGCCTTCTCTTTCCTTCCCTCGGTCTCGTCTGTTTACCTTCCGCCGCCCCCCCCCCCAAACGCCACTTTCAAAAGGCGCGAGCGACGCCGTCAGCGGGAATGACGGGACAAAGCCCGGTGTTGACGAGGAGCAAACAAACACTAAAGGTTTTGAATTCCGGGCCGAGTCTTCTGTCGACGGCTCAAACAAACAAAAGCCAAAAAGGACCGGGGGGCGGGAACGGGGAGGAGGAAGACTAACATGAAACGGTGCTAATCGAGCCTCTTTCTTAAAAAAGAAAAACCTTTTGTTGCTGCCCGAGAGCTCTTTGTAGGTGCTCAAATCTGATAACAGGGTGTGAGTCTTTTCATAAGTGAGAATCCGGACCCACCAAATGGTCTCTGTGATCCATGTGAGGGGGATCGTATTGACAAAAGAGGGGTAAAAAAAACAAAAAACACTTCCAGTCCAGTTCAGTTCTTCCAATCCAGACTTCTGTTCCACTTGTGGGCTGACTAAGTGCACTACTTGGATGCGACCAGCAGAGGCACTGCTGGCTCAGCTCAGCACGTCACCCGCGTGTAAGCAGGAGTTCAGAAC
>QODF01000059.1:345625-386461 GCA_024372805.1 Oostethus manadensis | reverse complement strand
AAAAAAAAAAAAAAAGCGGAGTAGTAGTAGAAATAAGAACGGTTTTCAATGCGTGGCGTCGTTTTCATCAACACTGCTGTAATTCGTTCAATAAATACAAGTTCGACTCAACATATTTGCGTTTTATACAGGTGAGACATTTTCTCGCGTCATTTCGTGCACTTTGGTACTTACACGCTTCATTTTGAGTGGGTTCCCCCTGGAAGTAAGACAAAGAACTCCTACATTGCACTCAACACGGCCCAAACTGTGAATGTCGGACCCTTGCCACCGTCAATACTCTAATGTTGGCATCGCATGTACTGTTCTGTTTTACTTTGTTATTACGATGTTTTAAAAACCCTCAATAGTCCTAATGTTTGTATCGTATCTACTGTTATGTATTACATTATTATTACGATTTTTAGTCGCCATCTTGGCTACGCCGCGGAAGAGGAGGGACCAACTCGATTGGTCTCGCGCCACAATTAAAACAGAGGGAGGCAAATTTAGGGCAGCACTAGCCGGTCAAAACTCTCGTCAATCTTCAGCACAGAAAGAAAGGTGACAGTGAACTATTTCAAACAAACTGGACTCTGGAATGG
The DNA here is from genome assembly GCA_024372805.1 of Oostethus manadensis. Classification (NCBI taxonomy): domain Eukaryota; kingdom Metazoa; phylum Chordata; class Actinopteri; order Syngnathiformes; family Syngnathidae; genus Oostethus; species Oostethus manadensis. Next base: position 385,877 of record QODF01000059.1, on the reverse strand, counting down.
GTAATGTAATGACCAGAAGCAACGGAAGGGGCGGTAATGCACCACGTGGGATGCCAATCGCGGTCAGCTCGCAAGCGGAAGTCCTTTCTCGCGCATGCTCAGGAGCGCAAAGCCTGCTGGGATACTGCTGTCATGGCTCCGAAACAACAACGACCCTAGCACAAGAAATAGCAACTATTTGCTGCGGTTTTATGTAAAACAATTACAGCCACACCGTCGCCTGGATAAAGACGGAAGAGGTACTGTGTAAAGTTCTGGTTAATTCTGTTGAGCTGCCATTTCCCCCTTTTAAGTGTTAGCGCTTTGGCTAGGCGCACGTGAAGCGTGATTGTCTGGGAAAAAAAACAAAACAAAACCTTCCCAACAAAAGCGCCAGTTACTTGCCATCTACTACCCTCAAATCGCAGGGGAAATAATGTCTGGAGGGAGCAAAGCAATTGATTTGCAAATACAGATGCGCCAGAATGCAGAAGACCTGCAAAGCTTCATGAAAGAGCTTGAAACGTGGGAGTCTGACATGAAGAGCAAAGATGAGCAGTTGAGGAGATGGGAACTGGGGGACGACCAGGTTAGTTCTGGCTGTAGAGCTGCACATTTAGGTGGTCATTATTTGAGTAGCAGGAGCATTTTGTCTTATTTTGTAGTCAAAACTCCCTCCTGTACGTAACAAGGACTACAAAGCAAAAATGAGGGTGAAGAAGAAGATGAAGATGGCGAGTGGCGACTCCAGGGCAGAAGAGACAACAAGCAAGGCGGCATCAAGGATCAAATCTCACGATTATCAATCATGGGACAAGTTTGATGTGGTAGCTGATCGATTGATTAGAACAGCACGGGTGCGTAGAAGTAGTGAAGTGACAGTTGTTCCCTGCATGCCAGGACAAGGCTCTTGCACAGGTGGACAAGGAGGAAAGTCCCACAGAGCTAAACGAATCAGATGCCGAGGAAGTTGCAGCGGATCAGGAGGCCGCTTTAGCAGAGAAGGAAAAGGTAATCATTTACGAAGATGTCGTATAACGCGCCTAGTATATTAACACAATACTTCATTGTTAGGGTAACGCGTTTTTCAAAGAGGGCAAATACGACGACGCCATTGAATGTTACACCAGAGGAATGAGCGCCGATCCTTACAGTCCAGTTCTTCCTACAAACCGAGCCACCAGCTTCTTCAGACTCAAAAAGTGAGAAACAAAAGTCCCATATTGTAGTAAATCTCAAATATCTGAAATGTCTCAGCGGTATTGGAAGTGTCTTGCCCTACATATAGCCTTGATGCTGCAATTTAGACAGTTTGTAGTTGTCTAAAGGATGATCCAAACATTAGCAACACTGGCATACAGTAGCTATGTGAGAAGCACCACCTCAGTCACATTTAAACCGCAATAAGTTGGCGTAAACTTAACTGGGTGACAGGCTTTATTGTAAGATGTGTGGCAAAGCCTGCTTTTTCACAAAGCTGCCCTCTATAGATTTTTTTTCACATTTCATGCTCATGCACATGCTCTAGCTTGTACAAAAAAGCGATCCAAGCAACACAACACGTTATCACACTGCACCATGTAGGCATACAAATAAATATCTAAGCACAATACCCACATTTTACCGCCGCAAGGCATGCTGGGTAGCCAGTGGTACTTTGGTTTCTTCCAACTTCTTGCTGTGTTTTTCGCTCGATTGCAAAATATGTAGAGGACGTTGTCAGAGAAGTAAACTAGGAGGAGTTAACATACCCTTGATGTGTTGTTGTAGCCGGACTACCCAGCATGCCTTGCGGACATTTGGAAATAATAGTTTTAAGTTACACGTTTAGTTGTTTATCACCCACTTAGTAGCGGTAGGTGATTTATGTGATGCGTTAACTTGCTGTGGATGTGTTTTTGTTTCTTTGCACCGTGAGCAAGTAGCTGTTTCTAATTGATGACCACCTACATTGGCGGCCCCTGCGCCACATTTTTTAACCCACGAGCTAAAAAGTTTGCCCACCCCTGCTCTAGGGACACATATTACTGCTAGAACACTTATGAAAAAGTGATAACATTTCCATGCAAGCTAACATGTTTTGGGCTTCATCAGGTATGCTGTGGCTGAGTCCGACTGCAACTTGGCCATCGCTTTGGACGGCAACTACTTTAAAGCGTACGCACGGAGAGGAGCGGCCCGCTTTGCACTGAAGAACTACGACGCAGCATTACAAGGTGTGGAGGGACGCCTGCAAACTGCAACCATGATAATCTCCATAACGTTGGAGGACTGGATGGCACCGGATCTTAATACGTTTCTGTGCAGATTACGAGACCGTCCTCAAACTTGATCCCGGCAACTTGGAAGCACAAAATGAAGTGAAGAAGATAAAAAAGGTGAGCGTTTATGATAAATGTATTTCAAATTCTAGTCATTTAAAGCGTATTTCACCGGTTTTCTTGTTCAGAGTCTTGAATGTCAGGAGCCGGTTGCAGCAAATCTTCAAGAAGCTCCCATGTTGGACCAGGAGCAGCAACAACTCATAGAGGAGCAGCAGAGACGACAGGAAGCAGTTGTACACAAAGACAGAGTAAGATTCTCTGACTAGAACCCTCCCCGCACTTCGACACATGGCCTGCATGATAAAGTACGGCATCTTCTAGGGAAATGCTTATTTCAAAGAGGGCAAGTATGACGCGGCTGTGGAGTGCTACAGCAGAGGCATGGAGGCGGACAGCATGAACGTGCTGCTGCCCGCCAACAGAGCCATGGCCTTCCTCAAGCTGGGTAAGTAAGTACAATCGCACTCCCAGTGTTTGGTTATGATAGGAAACCACATTAACACAGCACTGTTGTGCAGGTTTAAGGAGGCTGAAGAAGACTGCACCAAAGCCATCTCTTTAGACAGCACTTACTCCAAGGCGTTGGCTCGCCGAGCCACGGCACGAGTGGCGTTAGGGAAGCTGGAGGAAGCAAAGAAAGGTGCGCTCTGAAGGCAACACGGAACCTACGTCATGTAGGAGTTGAATTGGACAAACGGTGACCACTGATGCATGAAAATGCAGATTTTCAGGAGGTGTTGAAGCTGGAACCGGGAAACAAGCAGGCCCTGAATGAGCTCCAGAAACTCCACATGGTGAGTTTTAAATTCCACCTTTTGAGTTTATGCACTTTAGGGACAAACTAGTCATATTAGATTTTCATCTAATGTGTCTAATCTAGTTTTCAGTGTAGGAGGACTTGAGGGAGGCGCAGCAGCTTGAAATAAATAAAGGACAACATCTTTCTAGGCTAACGTCAGTTGTATCGAGGGCAAAACGGGTCCATTTTTCATAAGCGATAATTGGAGAGAGGCTGTTATTCTCGTTGCTGTTTGGATTTTGCAGCTTAAGTCTATCACGGTGTTTCAATCAGACTAATTAATAAACCATGCTGTTTTGTGGTTGAACACGGCCAATTAGTAGTGCGCATATTTAGCAACTTGTAGATATTTTTTGCTACAACGAAGCTTTTTCAAGCATAAAAAGGCTAAATAAACTAGTACAAATATAAGCCATTAAGGAGGCACATTCAAATTGGGATATGCAGCATTCTATGTAAGTCAAACATAGAAGTGACAGACAACAACAGGTTTCTTGTTGCAGGTTTGAATTACCCCACAACAGGCACAATAGAACAAACATAACAATCTTAATAATAACACGGTATACTGTTACTCTGAACTCCTGGTGTCACTTCCTGTCTGGAGCACATTTATTGCAACACACACGAGCAGTTTTGTTTTGTCTTAAATGGCTTATTTTCTCTGATACTCCTTGCGTAGGAGGACGTAAAGGTAACTGTAGGGGTGTACTGCGTAATATCCAGAGGGCTCTAGTAACAGTCAAAACTATAACTACAAAAATATTCCATTTATAAAGAAGGAATCCTACTTTGTGGAAAGTCAACTGCGATAAACAAGGGATTACTGTACTTGATTTTTTTCCCCAACTTAAATAATGATAAGGCGAGCATGCGAAAGCGGATCTCTCTTTTATTAACAAGTACATTGCAAAACACAGCAGCAACGGAAATAATGTTGCAACAGCAGGAAGGGACAAAATGCGTGAGTTCCTAGTAAACAGGGCTGCAAGTGTAACACGCAACATTTGAAAGCGCAGGTCATGCTGCTGGATGCTGCATGGGGCTTCAGACAAAGCTACTGTCATCTTGAGGCGGTAAAAAACAATACAAGGCGCAGCTGTTAATGGCAACCTTTCTTAAATCTAATTAGACTGATTTCCCGCCCTGTCCATTCCATGTTGAGGCTGCAGTACAAAATAGGCACAATGCAGCGTTACACACACCAGTATAATTGTTGTTGTGGTGTCAGGATGGTGTTCCCAGCACCTTCCTTCAAACAGCGGGCCCCAGGAGAACAGTGTAACCCATCGCCAAAGCGGCTCATCTGCGCTCCACTGTGAGTCAGCCATCTTCTATACCATCTTTTGTGTCTTTGCATTTTTACACGGCACTCCCAATTGTGCTCAGAAACCCTTGAGGAGGGTGGACATAGAGGAGGTCAGCGGTAAGGCGGCTGTACCCGAAGTGCCACAGGAGGCGGCGAGGGGCCCCGAAGGCGGCTCCTCGCCGCCCAGTGCAAAGATGATCAAAGTTCAGGAGATATCCGACAACCCCTCTCCGTAAGTTCAAACTATCTCCATCTTATTTAAAAACCCAATCCCGCTCTGATTTACTTATGCTGCCTGTTTTGTCATTAGGGTTCCTTCAAGCACACAAACCAAGAAGGAAACCCAACCTCCTCCCGAGTCCGTCCTGCCTCCTCCACCCAGCAGAAGTTTCCAGTTAGAAGCAGACCTCCGCATGATTGGAAAGCAGCCGGAAGTGGTTTACCGATACTTAAAGGTGGAGCTTGCGACTTCTCTAATGTTAGCTTCTAAGCTGACTTTTTGATTGTCTTGCATGTAGCAAATCGAGCCGGAGAAGTACGCACACATTTTCCAAAGCTCCCTTGAGCCGAACATCCTCAATCAGATCCTGCAGACGCTGCGTGACTTCTACATCCAGTAAGTGTCCGCACGTCTTACAAGCAATCGCTAGAAGGTAACACCTTCTGCCTGGCGCAGGAATGAAGCTGCAGGAGTCACCATGGACATTCTCAAGAATCTATCCAGCGTGAGGCGCTTCGACACGGCTGTCATGTTCATGTCTTCCTCAGAGAAGAAAGGTGGGACACGTTCACTTCTTATTTTACTGTAAATCTGAAACGGCGAAAAACCGCAAATAATAAACGTGCACACAAAAAGCCCTAAAAATGCCCATTTTTCATTCCCTAAACTGGAGGTGCACAAATTTTAGATACTTTATTTGAATCTCAAGAGAAATTCAGAATATCAAAGTGACCCTTGCATCCTTGGACATTTCAGCGCATGGGACACCCCTGGCATAAATGCTGTAGTATGCATCTCACATTTACAACTAATTTTACACTTTAAACAATTACAGGCATACAGTTTTGTACTTAGAAAACGTGCAGTTACGCAACATTAAGAGGAAATTGAGTTGTGAGGCAGCGCCCTCTGGTGGAGTCATAGCTGTAGCACAGGATGACCACTTTGTGTACATAAAAACAAAATATTTACAAATTAAAGCAGAGTAATGTATGTGGGATGTATTTGTCGCTATTAGTGTTATTAATGCATGGACCCCCCTCCCCTCCTCTTCACAGTACTTAAAGAAGTATTCGACTTCCTGCACCAAGCTGACCTGGATGGATTATCCGTTGCAGCGCTTGAGAAGAAGTACGGCCTGTGACCTGTGTATTATTCAGATTAGGGTGCGTTCAAGGACGGCGCGGTAAAGCCATTGTCACCCGAGGGAGGTAATGAACGCCCACAGTTGCTGCATTGAACCCATCATTAAATATAAATGTATTTTGTAATGCGTTGGGCTCTTTTTGCATCGGTACACCATTTCTCTTGCATACGTCTGATCATGTGACTGATGCAATGATGTCACTGTGCGCCATTGTTATACCAAATCACATTTATTGAAAAATACCTACATTCTAGGCATAAAAAAACATTTGTTTTTAGCATGTGCAAATCTGTGTTCTTAAAGCGACGTCTGCCTGGAGTCCTTGGGCGGTCTGAAGGTCAATATCTCAGTGACCGTGTGCCCTGCGTAAATACAAACGCCACATTTTGGATTCATACACGAGCTTTTGCGTTTACTGCCTTACGTTTCCACTGGTCCAGCGTCAGGTCAGTGTTGTCCATGGTTTGGTCGTACGGCTGCGCCTCGGTCTCCTCCTCTGCGTCCCGGAAGTCTGTGAAGAAAGGCAGGTCGAGGGCCTCCGAGGCGCTCACCCTCTCCTCCGGGTCCAGGAGCAGCATCTTTTCCAGCACGCACACCGCTGCAAAGCAAAGAAATAACATTAAGAGTGGCTAACGTCGCCGTGATGATGGAGACGCATCAATACCTACGTACCGTTTGTGCTTGCTTTGGAGAAAATGGAGTGCAGATCTTTTTTGGGCACTTTAGGCAAACCTCTGAGGTAGTTTCTGGCCTGTTAGGCGAGATAATGGCTATGATTAGTAATGACCAGGCGGCCATGTAGTGTGAATACTGCACAGTAAGCATTTTCTATTCATACGACGCACATCTTGGCTCTGTAGCTTCAGCACAAAGTCGGCAGCAGGCGTTCCTGTGGTCTTCATGATTTCTCGTAGCTGGTCCAGGTCTGTCAGCGGCTAGTCGAGGCTAATAATCTTTTACATGCGATTCGCACGCAGAGAAACGGGGAGCTCACGTAACGCATGCCGTTTAAGTTCATGTTGAGGGATACGATCGTTGCCCTTGAACAGCGGCTTGGCCAGCAGCATCTCCGCCATGATACAGCCAGCGGACCAGATATCCACTAACGAGACAAAGACAATATTTCTACAACATTTATTCAAACATGACAGCCAAGAAAGGGCTTCCAACCTGTCTGCGTGTAGTGCATCCAGTTGAGAATCACCTCCGGGGCCCGGTACCAGCGGGTCACAACGTAGCCCGTCATCTCTGCGTCAGCCTGCCTCGCCAGTCCAAAGTCTAGAATCTGAAGTAGCGAGCAGAATGTCGCTATCAGTCCCGGGCCTTGTTTGGGAAATTCAAGGTTAGGTTGGTGATTGCGTAATGGCGGGCTGCTGTACCTTTAACTCACAGTCCGGGTTGATGGCGAGATTTCCTGGTTTCAGATCCTGTCATGATACACACCAATGTTTCAAAAGCGCATTCATTTCCTCACATCCGAGACGAGCATTCTCATACCTCTTTGGCTGACACGTCGCCAACATTGCCATCTTTGGAAGCCAATGGCGTGTAGAATACTACACAAATATAAATATCCGTAATAATCCCACTCAAATAAATGCGTACTTGTTTGGATCTCAAAGTAACATTATTCAACACAATGGTATAGTAGGGTCTAGCACAATATAGTACTGTGTGTTTTACCATGATATACTCTAGTATTACACCATAGTACTGTTATAGTGCTGTATATTGGTGTGCAGGCTATTACTGTATTGCTAACAGTAGTATAGTGTAGTATAGTGTAATGGGGCAAAGCAAGGATAGGGTATAGGACTATATAGTGCAGCATAGTATAACAGTAGTATTGTATATTTTAGTGTTGTATAGTATAACACACCATAGTACTGGTAGAGTGGTGTACAGCCTATTACTGTATTGTTAACAGTAGTATAGTATAGTAGGACATAGCAAGGAACTGCATGATATAGTATAGTGTGGCGTGGTGTAGTAGAGCATAGCATAGCAAGGTATTCCATAGTATAAATTTGCAAATCATAGTGCTGTAATATAATATAGAATAGTATGGCATAGCATATCATAGTACTTTTTTATAGAATAGTATAACGTAGGATAGTATACCATAGCAAAATACTGCATAGTATAGTATGGCATTTTGTGCTCTGGTGTTGCATGGTATAAATTGGTATTGCATAGTATGGCATGCCGTGAGTAGTACACTAGAGCATGGTATGAAATAATCCAGCAGGTTCTAGCTGGAGTGTTATGGTATGCGTGACGCAAGTACTGCAAGTACTGCAAGTACTGCAAGTACTGCGTACCATGTGCAGTGCAGTTAGAGTACAGACGGGACGCGCCATAAACATGCATTCTATCAAACTGTCTTTGTGTGTTTCCACTGCTCCAAAGTCCGCCCACACACGCAGCAAATGGCATGAATGGATTTCCGGGAGTTGGAGCCCCACCCCCCAAGTGCCTGCTCTGCGAGGTTAAAGGTCACGCACCCTGTGGATGATCCCTGCCGAGTGAATGTACTGGGAAGAAAGCAGAAAACCACGTGAAAACCGTTTTTAAAATGCCAAGACGGAGGCCGAGACGCTCACCTTCAGTCCTCTCATCATCTGGTAGACGAGGAACTGAACTCTGTCCTCGGAGAGCCTCTCCAGCTTCATGAGCTTGCCCAGGTCCGTGCCCATGAAAGGCATGACCAGGTAGCTGCGGGCCAGAGGAGGGCACAGTGGCTACAAAGCTTCCTTCTCTCATTTCAGGCCAACACCGAGCGGCAGCTTACAAGTCTCGAAGGCGGTCCAGCGAAATCTCCGCGGTGAAAACATCCAGCAGTCCAATCACCTGGGAAGACAAACAGCATCCAGAAGGCCATTCCACGCAGGAACGTGATTCCCGTAAAAGTTCCCTCTCACGTTTTCATGCTTCATGTGTTTGAGGAGCCGCAGCTCTCTGTATGCTCTTTTGGCGAAAAGTTTGGACTGGAAGGGTCGGTGAAGCTTTTTGATGGCCACCTGCGTCCCCGCCCGGCGGTCCCACGCTGAACTGAGACGGACAAGGTTGAAGAAAGCCACATTGATGAGGGGAAAAGACAAAACCGGGTTCTTTGACTTTTAACAACAGTGAGGCTGGGGGGTGCTTGTCTTTGTTTGCGCCCATTCACTCCACACAATGCGGGGAGGGGGGGGCCCAACTGGGCCTGGAAGAACATCTCAAACGTGACTCCAAAACCGCAAAATCAAGTCAGGTCGCGTGTTTATTTTGCACGTACTCGCTCTTAAATCACATTTTCTTTTCGACTGGCAGTTGAAAGGATTCCATTAGATAATCAATAGAAGAATGCAAGCAAAGGGGGGTGCCCAAAGTTCCATTTGCATGTTATACAACTAGAATTATCCTGAAAAAGGCACAACGTGAAGAAAAGACACAATAATAATAATAATAATAATCCTTTGTTTTGTGCAATAATAGCACAAAACCCAAAATCTATAAAAGACTTTTCTAAAAGTGACACAAACATTAAAAAATCTGAACACAAAATCTCTTCAGCAACAGCAAACTCACCAGACTGTCCCGTAAGCTCCGGTCCCGACCTGCCTCAGGTCTCGGTACCGTTCCGGAACTTCCCACACGGTTCTGTTTATCTCCTGCCGGTAAAATCCTGTCCTGGACCGTAGCGCCATTCCCTAGAGGTTTGAGGTCAGGATGCCCTGGTCCGGTTCGCTCTGGGCGCTCATGAGAAAAAGATCCACACTTTCAACTCCTAGACTCCCCGAGAAGAACAGTCCGTCTTGCAGAAGAAAGTTTGAGGAGCCAAATCCCTCCGGGGGGGCTCAGTAGAACCCCCTGTGTGTCTTCAAGCGGCGCACCCCCAACACACACACTGGTCTATTGTGGTTTGTGGTCGCCCTGGGCCGCCTGTGGGTGTGGCTAATGTGGGGGAAGCATCTGCCAACTTCTTACTTCTTCTCACAGTAACCTCCAGCGTGAGTGGAGTACAGCACACTATACAGGCTATCTTGTCACGTGCCAGGTCTAGGGGCACCTCGGACGCCACATGAAGCTCCACTCCACTCTCAAAAGAAAAGGAAGCCTGGGAAGATTTCTCTCTCGCAGTTAAGTTACATCACAGCCACTCTAAGGAGGAGCAATGAGAAGAAAAGAAAATACAAACACCCAGTTGGAGGCCTCCCTGGATCCAATCCAAAGTTATGGAAAGGACCAATGAATGAGTCTCTCTCTCTCTCACACACACACACACACACACGGAGAGCATTTTCTATGCCGCTTATCCTCATTAGGGTGGCGGGTATGCTGGAGCCTATCCCAGCTGACTTCAGGCAGGAGGCGGGGTACACCCTGGACCGGTCGCCAGCCAATCGGAGGGCAGATAAACATTCACACTCTAATGGATAATTTAGAGTGGCCAATGAAGCTAACATGCATGTTTTTGGAATGTGGGAGGAAACCCACATTCGGGGAGAACATGCAAACTCCACACAGAGATGCCCAACGGAGATCCGAACCCTGAACCTCCTGACTGTGAGGCCAACATGCTACCCACTCATCCACCGTGCGACCCCTTCTAATATATACGTATATATATATATAGTATATACAGTGGTGACTTTTTGTCACACTTAAATGTTTGTGCTCATAAAAAACAGTTAACTATTAGTCAAAGAGAACATCATTGAACACAAAATGATGACTGCCAAGACTTTTGGGAAAAGATCTTGTGGACTGACGAGACAAAAGTAGAACTTTTTGGAAGGTGCGTGTCCCGTTCCATCTGGCGTAAAAGTAACACAGCATTTCATAGCGACAGTCAAATATGGTGGTGGTAGTGTGATGGTCTGGGCTGGTTTTGCTGCTTCAGGACCTGGAAGGCTTGCTGGGATGGATGGAAGCATGAATTCTACTGTCTAGCAAAAAATCCTGAAGGAGAATGTCCGGCCATCTGTTGGTCAACTCAAGCTAAAGCCATCTTGGGTGCTGCAGCAGGACAATGACCCAAAACACACCAGCAAATCCACCTCTGAATGGCTGAAGAAAAACAAAATGAAGACTTTGGAGTGGCCTAGTCAAAGTCCTGACCTGAATCCCATGGAGATGCTGTGGCATGACCTTAAGAAGGCGCTTCATGCTAGAAAAGCCTCAAATAAAGCTGAATGACAACAATTGTGCAAAGATGAGTGGGCCAAAACTCCTCCAGAGCGTGTAAAAGACTTGTTGCAAGTTATGGCAAACGTTTGATTGCAGTTATTGCTGCTAAGGGTGCCCAAGCAGTTATTAGGTGCAGGGGCAATGACTTTTTCACACAGGGCTACGTGGCTTTGGGTTTTTTTTCTCCCTAAATAATAAAAACATTCACTTCAAAACTGCATTTTGTGTTTACTTGTGTTATCTTTGGCTAATATTAAAATGTGTTTGATGATCAGAAACATTTTGTGGGACAAACATGCAAAAGAATACAAAGTCAGGAGGGGGGCAAATAGTTTGTCACACCACTGTATACTGTACAGTATATATACCGTATATATTCGTGTATATATACTGTACATATAAATATATATATTCAATGTCAATTTACAAACAGAAATATTTTTCACCGTTGTTTCACTTGAAATGATGAACGTCATGGAGGTTTATTCAACGTCGTGTGCCGGCTGGGATAATGAAAGAGAGGTGTGGACTCGGCTTTTGAGTCAGTTTGATGACTTTGGACTTGACGCCATCGGCAAAAACGTTTGACCCGACCTGGACTTTGACATCAGTGACTCGGGATTTGACTTGGCGACGTGAAAGTACGTTTGCAGTGGAACTAACGTGAGTGTTATGCCTCATGCATGTATCAACATCCGATCCGCTTCAAGAACCAACCGACGTGTGGATTACGTCATTTCCTGAGGGCGATGTCACACGGCTGTTGCTTTTTTTGAAAAATGCAAGGATGCAGTCCAATTCAAACGGTCTGAAAACCTGAAAGCTTTGGCCAGAAAGAGTTTATAAGAACAAAAGCACAGAATAGAAAAGGTCAGCAGAACATCATGAAGGCGTGGACATTTCAATGAGAGGGGAACACCAATTATCCAGACCACACTGCCGTGAAACCGCAGCAGAACGTGCTTTATGCACACCCTGTGCCGGGGGTGGGCAAACCTTTGGACTTGCGGGCCAACAGAAAGACGTACTTGCTCACGGTGCAACGAGCCAAAAAACACAACACACCCACAGCAAGTGAACGCATCACATAAATGAACTATTTCTACCCATGACACGTGACTTGATACTGTCGTTTCAAACTCCCGCAAGGCATGCTGGGTAGCCCGTGGGAAACGAGAATGTGAAACTATGAATCATAGGATATCAACTTCCCCCTGGCGACCTCCTCAACTTACTTTGCAATCGAGCACAAATGCTGGGAGGAGCTACCCAGCATGCCTTGCGGCAGGAATATGCATGTATGCCCTCATGGGGCAGTAGGTAGGTTACTTTGTGTGTTTTGTCGTCCGGGTAGCGTTTTTGTACTAGCTGCGTCGGACCATTTTGCCGACTCCAGCTTTTCAAGGAATTTGGAACTTGGCGGGCCTAATGGCCGTGCCCCGTACGGGTACATTGCCATTGCGCTCTTCCGACGTGGCGCCCTTGTGCTGCTAAAATCAGCCACTCGGTCGGCTGGAAAGCATTCCCCTGGACAACTGACAGCCAGGAAGTGTAAACACAGTCCTGCGGTGTCGAATTCCTTGGTAATGCAAAGCACTGTTGGCGTGGGCTACAAAGTAAACTAGTCTTACGATGGGCAGATGAGATCATTGGCTAATTTCCTCCCCCTTACCTGCAGGCTTCTCCTTACTGTGCTGTGTTGCAATATTACACTCATGCAGTGGTCGGATGCAGGCTGCAGTCCTTCAAATTAAAGTGTTGCAATGAGGAGGAAGCAGATGTTCCCGCTTTGGAAATCCTAGCGTGCGTGGTGCCTTTAAACGACGCCGGTAAACACTTTGTAGCGTCGCCCCCCCCCGCACCCCGCCTCGGGATCTCGGTTGTTTGTTCCTCTTTGGGGGTGACAGGAAGCGGCCAAGTGTGCTGACTCTTCGAGCGGGCGGCTCGGCGTGGCTCACTGCTCCGCCTGAAGGCTGTCGGTCTTGCCGACGGACGCTTTGAAGCCGTTCACCTCCGTGAACACCAACTCTGCAACACGTGCAAAAGGCAAGAGTAACACGTGCAAAAGGCAAGAGTTGTGTGAGGTCTCCTCGCAGGGCAATCATATGAACATGACGCCGGGTGACTTTACAGTAGTCAGTGTGCAGCTTGTACGGCAGTACGAATGCACCCTCGCCTGGAACCCATAGTGTCGATGACGCGACGTCACGCGCTGTTGGATCTCACAGGAAATCTGCACTATTTTGGGAGTTCTGCCCGTCATCACGAACACACGTTCTCTTTTCTGTGCGTTCTAAGGATATACAGCTCAGAAAGCTCAGAACTATTCCGGCTAAAAAGAACTCCAGTCACACCACGTGACCCGCTTATTAACCGAGCTACAGCCGCATTGTTATTTTTATCATCGGCGTTCACATTGTTTCGCCCAAGAACTATTTTACTGATGTAGTGACACCTCGCCACACCACACTGCCTAGCTACACATTCCCTCACAACGCCTCAGGCCGCTGCCGCCCCTGCTGCTGTTTTTGATGATGAAAATGAAAGATTTTGGTTAGTGAGGCGAAAAATGGGTTACGGGCACGCTTGATGCCAGTGTTTCCAGGAGGCTACGATGGCTTCACGGAGGACATCCACTGGAAGAAGTCCACACAGACGGTCATGAGGGATGCCCCGCAACATCTCCACATAGCCGACTGCTGTTTGACGCCCCTGCACACCCTGAAGCTCCGTTGTTACGTTGGAGGTTCATGATGGCCAGCAGGACCGCCAAGGGAGAAGAAAACGTTCTTCCACCTTTCAATGTCCCACGTTTGCTGCTCTCCTGCCAATTCCAAACTGGTGATTTTGTAGCAAGGCCTTTGAAGATGTTCTCTTGCAGATGCCATCTGATGGTTATTGGGCTGCACCGGTAACACCCTCCAATGGGCCAAGCATTGTCCCGTGTCTTGACGGACAGCCAATCGGATCCGCCAGCTCAGGGCCGCTGGAGTTTTTTGGGCGTCTACCGCTTGACTCCTTTGTTCCACAAGTGTCAGGATGCTTTAAGAAGTTTCACAGGACCGTCTCAGCGCATCCAACATCAGCAGAAGAACAAGCTGCAGGGGATCTTGGATTTATTGTTTATATTACGCGTGCCTCTGCACCGTGAGGCGTTCAGGCGCACTCGTAATTGTGAGTGTTGGGGCTAATTGTTTGCTCGCGTTCCCCCCATGACAATTAGGGTACCCCACTTGGGGAAGCTAAGGTGTAGTCTAGTGTAGGTTAGCTTTGGAGTTAGGGTTGTACCATTGTTATCTAACGCTGCCTTAATCCTCTTGGACTCAGTGACTCAGCTCTCCCTGATGGCGGGCAGAACTTGACCATGGCACCACTGTGCTTGGCTTGGTGGCATCTGGCCAGTAACGTCCGTGTTGTGTGTCGTGTTCCGTGGGTGGTCAATCCATGTGGTATACAAGCTGTACACTTACTACTCTAAAGGTGGGTTTTCCCAACTTTGACTCAGCCAAGGCACATATTTGTATTTGTGGCTGGGAAGGCCTGCTCCAAAGTGTGGTTTGTATAGTATATCGTACTCGCCTTTCCATTCTTCCAGGGTGCGGTCTTTACTCTCAAGTGTCTGGTCGTAAGGCGGCGCCTCGGGCTCATCGTCCGGGTCGTGGTACTGGGAGAAGTACGGGTGGGAGAGAGCCTCGCTGGCGGAGATCCTCCCATCGCAGTCCAGAACCAGCATACGCTTGAGCAGATCTACAGCTATCAGAGAGCGAGACGTGGGAAGAGTGCGCATGGGGGGGGAAAAAAAGCGTGGTGGAGTTCTGACCTAGCGGATTGGCTCCCCTGAAGATCTTCTCCAAGTCTTGCTGGGGCATAAACGGCAGCGACTGGATGTACTTCTGTGCCTGCAGCATAAAAGGATGTTCGGTAAGGAGAAGACGCACGATGCCTCCGTGCGCGCTTCCTCACATGCTCGGAGCAGATCTTCTTCAGGAGGTCAGGCGTCGGCGTTCCCACTATCTCCATGATTCTCTTCAGCTGGTCGATATCTTTGGAAAGAGCGTTCATGGAAAAACAAAAGGCTTCCCAGGGAGCAGTTCATCACATATAAGCAGGATCACGGAAGCCTCTCCTGGTGGCCTCCCATTCACTTCCTTGTGCACGGAAGGCTGCAGACTGGCATGCAAATCCAAACCTTTGGGTTTGCTGGCGATGCCGAGAAAGGATACAGTCGGTGCCGGGAAAAAGGACTTTCCCCTTCAGCAGCTCTCCCATAATGCATCCCACCGACCAGATATCAACTGGAAGACAAACCTGCGCATGAGTCGAGCTCATGGGCGCGGAGAACACCGCCTGGAACGCTCCCTCACCGTTCTGATTGTAGTGCATCCAGTTGAGCATGATTTCCGGCGCCCGGTACCAGCGAGTCGCCACGTACCCGGTCATCTCGTCGTCCGTCTGCCTCGCCAGGCCGAAGTCGAGGATCTGTTGCCCAGCGCCGACAGGCAGAACAACAAGAGGCGCTGCTTTAAGTCGGGGTGCCCGAAGCTTTGACGCCGCACAGCTTTGCGTTGCACGCATCAGCCTCTCCTCCTCGCATCACTCCTCCATTTTTGTTTTACAAATATTTTGTCAAAAAAAACCCTCCCTCCCCTCCCCTCCCTCCCCCGCTGAAACATCGGTTACGAGCAAACGGTAATAAAATCCGCGTGTCATCCGTTCTTTCTATTTCCGATTGTAAATCAATAATCCGAAAATGGAAAAATCACAGATTATTTTGTTTTTCGTGTTTTAGTCTAACATAAAAAATAAATAAAAAAACGCTGACATGTTTTCTCGTATTTCAATTTTAGACACAGATCAAAAATACGAAACGCAAAAACGGCGCACAGGACGGGATCTGGTTACAATTTGGAATCGGTCGGGTTCACGTGACCCGGAAGCTGCGTAATAACAAAAAACAAAATCATCTGACGAAAAAAAAAAAACATATATTTTGTTTTTTGCGTTTGTCTCAAACAAATTCTTTGTTTACCATTTTTTGCTGCTGTTTTTGTTCCTGTGTTTAGTTGTACTTTTAAAAACCCAAAGCAATTTCAGCCCTCAAATGACCCCCCGCAGGCTGTACTTTTTTGATATATATATTTTGACTTTATTCTTTCAATTTCAGAACTTTTTTCAAACCTAATTTGCAACCTTAACTTGAACTTTTTCTTTGTTTTGTTTGTTTTTAAAGCACTTTTTGTGAAATATTTTATACTTCTAAAACGAAATGTCTGTCTCCTCTTAACATTATGACGTTTTTCTCTTCATATTACGACTTTATTTCAGTAATATTTCTATTTTTTAAATCAGAATCTTTTATCCCATTGTTGCTGTTTTTTTTCTTGTGTACACTTTTTCACAATATTTAAACTTTATTCATGGTTTTGTTTGTCATGTTACGATTTTTAATTCTTCCTTTACTATTTCAACCTTATTCTTCCAAAAATAAAACTTTACAGGTCATCATAGTATAACCTTTTTCTCTTTATATTATTATTATTATTATCTTAATAATGTTATGTTTTTTCCCTTCATTTTTGCTGTTGTTTCCTTTGTGTTTATTTCTATTTTTAGAATGTGCCGAGGGCCAATGGAAAAACAGGGCTGCGGGCAGCAAATGGACCTCGAAGCACGCTATGAACACCCCCGGTTAAGGTGTTTGGACTTACCCTCAGCTCACAATCCTCATTAACGGCCACATTGCTGGGTTTAAGGTCCTGGAAAAGACAATAAACCACGTACAGTACATTACGTTTGAATATCCAGCATATGGCCGATGCATTACGCCCACTTGTATGTGTTGAATATACTACATCTACTTGTATATGTATTAAATACTACTTGCATACATTGAATATACTACTTGTATATGTGGTATATACTACTTGTACTTGTATAGTGTACTTGTATGTTGGACTGCAGGCATGCTGCAGGGCTGCAAAATGACCGGAAGTGCAAAGTTGATGGACTCACTCTGTGAATCAACCCAGCGGAATGGATGTACTGTCGCAGCGCCAGCCAATAGTCACGCAAGAGTGGCGAGTGGTGGGAGGTGAGGAGATAAATAAGGAGACAGGGGTCATTAGTGCACTTCTTCTCATGTAATGTCCAAAATAGCTATTTTCAATTTTCATAATAATCCTTATTTTTCTAAGTTCGTACTATAATGACTTTACTGTCACAAATATTAACAATTATAATAAATTTTGCAAGATAGAGATGAAAAATATTGTAATAATAATATTGGTAGTAGTTGTAGTAGTTGTTGTTCTAATCCTAACCCTGATAATAATAATAATAAATGAATGACACTTGCTATGCGCTTTATCAAAGCGCTTACACGGAGGTCATCATTGTTCATTCACGCCACACGTGGTGATGGTCAGCCGCTATGGAGCCACAGCTGCCCTGGGGCAGACTGACGGAAAGCGAGGCTGCCAGTGTGCGCCATCCAACCCTCCGACCACCACTTTCATACTAGGCAACGTGGGTGAAGTGCCTTGCCTAAGGGCACAAGGAAAGTTTATGTTATTTCCTCCCACTGTGGCACCTGGCGTTCCTCTGAGGTCTCCCATCCAAGTACTGACCAGGCCCTGCCCTGCTTAGCTTCTGAGATCTGATGGGATCGGGCTTTGACAGGCAGGTTTGGCCTTGTAATGATAATAATGATAATAATAATTAATTATAAATATTTTATAATTTATTATAATAATAAATTGTGTATTATAATTATTTAATATTTTTATTGTTGTTAATAATAATAATATATTTTAATTCATTCATTTTCTCATTCATTCATTTTCTGTACCGCTTATCCTCATTAGTGTCGCGGGTATGCTGGAGCCTATCCCAGCTGGCTTTGGGCGGGAGGCGGGGTACACCCTGGACTGGTCGTATTGTTAATATTAATAATAATATTAATAAAAAAATATTATATAAATTGTATTATTATAATAACATTAGAATTAATGTATAATTAATTTTATAATAAAATACTAAATGTTCAATAAAAATCTACATATTATTATTACGTTTCCAATAATAATAATAATAAGCATTATTGTTCATTCTTTCATTCATTTTCTATGCCGCTTATCCTCATTAGGGTGGCGGGTATGCTGGAGCCTATCCCAGCTGGCTTTGGGCAGGAGGCGCCGTACACCCTGGACTGGTCGCCAGCCAATCGCAGGGCACATATAGACAAACAAACATTCACACTCTAATGGACAATTTAGAGCGGCCAATGAAGCTAACATGCATGTTTTTGGAATGTGGGAGGAAACCGGAGTACCCGGAGAAAACGCACGGGGAGAACATGCAAACTCCACACAGTGATGCCCAACGGAGATTCGAACCCGGAACCTCCTGACAGTGAGGCCAACGTGCCACCCACTTGACCACCATGCGCCCCGCATTATTGTTATTATTATTAGTATTGTTACTTAATTTTTGTATGTTAATTAAAATAAAGTCTTAATGAAATGATGGACAGTGTGAAAAAGAAATAGAAACATCATGTACGGGTCCTCAACAGCCATCAGACATGTATTCAATAAATCCTTAAGATAATATTAATAATAATAACAATGAGCATTGTGTAGAAACCCACCTTGAGGCCACGGAGAAGCTGATAAATTAAGAACTGAACATGTTCGTCTGACAACCTTTGGAATTTGACGATGTTATTGAGGTCTGCACCCATCAGGTTGGTCACCAGGTAGCTGGGGGGGGGGGGGAACAACAGGTATCATTAACAGCGCCATGCACGGCCATCCCATAATCACACATGCTGATTTGAAATGGACATGAGGGGATTTACAGTTCATTGAAGTCTTCAAGCGCTGCAGCAGGTGTGAACACGTCCAGCAGCCCTATCACCTGAGGAGACGTAGCACTTCAATCAATGAAATCAATACAAAGAGATGCCGAGCTCATGGTATTATTTCTCAGTAGACGCACTCACGTTCTCATGTTTCATGTGCTTGAGGAGCCGGAGCTCGCGGTACGAGCGCCGACTGTGGATGAGGGACTGAAAAGGCCTGGAGAGCTTCTTCACGGCCACTTTTTGACGCAAGACGACATCGTAGGCCGAACTGGAGAGAAAGAGAGAGAGAGAGAGAGAGATGAGTGGAAGTACACCAAATGATGCGTACCTCATGTGATCTGGCATGCTGGAGTCAAGCCTTGCATGGCTGACTGCACCTTTCCTGGCCTCCGGGAGCCTGCTGCCACTCCAGATGCCCCCATGAAGCAGAGCTCACACATGCCGTGCCGCCATTTTTCCTGTAATCTTCTCAAGCGCCGGCAAGCCAGTGCGTCCTTATGTTGTTTTGACACCCATTTGGTTGCAGGAATGGTCAGTACTCTATACAGTAGTGTTTACATAATAGCAGTCCAATGTGACTAACCAGATGAAGTACTGTTATTAGTATATTTTTTTGATACATGGCAAACAGGTTACCAGTAGGTGCAGTAGATTCTCAGAAAACAAGACCCAGCATTCATGATAAGCACGCTCTTAAGGCTGCGGAATTGGCCAATTATTTGAAAAGGGTGTGTTTAAAAAAAATAACAGTGTCTGCCGTTGACTTTACAAACTCCGAACTATTTTGTACAAACCTTTTGGTTTGTAGGATTTGGCGATCCTGTGAATGACTGAAGTAATATTTACTTTTTTATAACTGCTTCACATCTGCGTGGCATGGACTCTACCAACTTCTGGCACTTTCTTTCCATTTCTCTTTAGGTCAGCTGATGTGACCTTTGGCCAGTTGTAACCTCTTCTGAGTTTGCGGGGGATTCTTGCAAATAGATTAGCTTCACACATACGTCTCCTAACCGTCACAGTACTTACAGGTAACTCCAGACTGTCTTTATCCTCCTGGAGCTGATCAGAGCGTGCATATCATGAATGCTGGCTCTTGTTTGTTTTTGGAGAATCTACTGCACCTACTGGTAACTTGTTTGCCATGTAGCAATAAAAATATACTAATAACAGTACTTCAGCTGCTTAGTCACACTGGACTGCTATTATTTGGAACGCTACTGTACATCCCGAATTCATGCATTGCTACTAAGGAGGATAATGAGAGCTGAGTCTGCAGTCTCGGGGGAATTTCCCAACACACACAAGTCATTCTCTAACACCCCATCCCAGCACGGCATTAGAAATTCTAAGTAGCTTTGTGTAGGAATGTCTTTTGTGGGTTTAGCTCATTTAGGCCCGGTGACTTGCGTAATTGAATCCCCCCCCAGGGGACGGGAGGACCCGCTCACACCCCCCAAATGATGCAAGCGTGGTCTTGGCGGCGTGGCGCTGCAGGGGAAATGCCAAAATGAGACACACACCGAGAAGCAACCGTGACAAGGCGCGAGGAGCACGGCCAAGTGAACGACGACACACACCAGTCGCGAAGCGGTACCGTTGCGAAACCACCAAAAGTGTGTTTGACCGCAGGGAGGAAGTGAAGCAACGCGCTCCCGTCACTTCCCTGCTCAAGATTTGGACTGATATGCTCTTGCTTGGCAACGAAAGCGACACTCTGTGAGGTGATCCGGCACAATCTGGTGTAGTTTCATCAACCACGGAGATGCTGTTGCCGGAGGACTGGTATCATTGCATGTGTAGAATCCTGCAGGGGGTCCAGCACAGGACCCGTTCTGTCTGCCTGCTTTTGCTGTGATTGCTTCATTGATGTTGTCAGAGGTGATATCGCCATAGCAACCGTTACATCCCCACTGGCACTCGAGGGTTTTTGATGCAAAAATCAAAAAAGAGGAAATGTTACGAAAGGTTTGCATACAGTGAGTAATGTGTAGGATAACTTTAAGGAAATATGAAAATATGTCACCAGCTTCATTCATCCAACACATGCAGGCATCTCTGGGCTGCAGCCTCGCCCCACACACACACACACACACACGCACGCACACGCACACACACACACACACACACTCACTCACCACACTGAACCGTAGGCTCCGGATCCCACCGGCGTCAGGTTCTGGTACCGTTCTGGAACCTCCCACACCGTCTTATTCAGCTCCTGGCGGTAAAATCCCGGTCTGGCTGACATAGCTGGTGGGTGCCAGGCGGCCCGGGGGTGGGGCGGGGGGTGGTGGTGGTGGAGGAGAACAGTACCGGGAAGACGGGATGCTGCTTGCCGCCGTAGCCGAGCTGCTGTGCTGCTGCGCCGGCAAGTGGCAGCTCGTCTCCCCGCCTCCTCCGCCCTTTGTCTGTCTGGCCGACTGCACCACCACCGCGCCATCTTCTGGTGGAAACGCAAGCAAAGCACAGGAAATACGGAGAAGTCATTCTCTGGAATATTTCCATTGTATTTCTGCATGGCATGGATTATCATGTCACATAAAAAAGGTCATCATATTAAGAAACCCCCGAAGCTCCAAATGTTGGATGAGCAGCTTTTTTAAAATTTTATTTTACATATTTTAAAAATATAATTTTACTATATACTATTAGTAAGACACGTGACTGTTCATATTCACAGAAAAGATGGCCTAAATAATTTCATAATGAATACAAATAAGAATACTCTAAATACCTAATTATTAAAAATATTGTATATATATTTTGTATAATAAATGCATTTTTGCCCATGAGTCCAAGTATGTGTTTTTTCTGTATTACTTTATATGACAAACTTGTTCTGGATTCGTTTTATTTTCTAAAACTTTCATACATTTGATTATTATGACTACAGTTTGGCAGCCTGCGTTACGTTTGTCTTTTTAATCTGGCTGTAGTCTGTTGTGATTAAAATTTAAAAAAAGAAGTGCGCCAAAATGGTCCAAAAAAGCTCATTGGAACAATTAAAAGTATTAGCAGTATTCCCAGTGCAGCGATTCTGCCGCCATCTGGTGGCGTGTTGGGGAACAGCAGGCAATCAGTCAGCAAATTGAGCCCAACGACCCGCCGTAATTAACTGCAGCAGCTTTGACACACACACACACTCCCCCCCCTCCTGCTGCGCTGCAACTTTGGACTTTCGCCCTCCTTGCATCGGCAAACTTTGGGGGGAAAGAGCGACATGTTTGACTTGAAGAAGAGGAATAGTTTGACGCTCAATAGCGGTCGTGACGCGGAGGAGTTCAGGCGCGTGGCGCTCCGGCGGAAGGCGAAGGGCGATGGGCCGGATTCCCACGCAGGTGGGTTTGCTCCCGACAACTCTAACCGAGCTACATTGTGCAGCTTGTCTTAGAAATAATGTGAATAGAAACCATTTAGGGCCAATTAGGCTGACGGGGCAGCCGTCCTGTGTAAAGATTGGGTATTGGGTCACGTGGTCAGGGGCCAAGCAGTTGCTCCATAAATGACATAACGTCCTGCAAATGCTTGTTTGGATTCCTGAACTCAAGGCTCTGATTCGATCTGGACTTTGCCTTTGCTGCTTGCTGGGACCAGCACGCGCACGCAAAGGCTCACTGTTGCTGCGTTGAAGGGATGGTGGGAAGTACAATCCGTGCCCCAGTGGTGCTGCTAGAATGGAGTCAGCAGTGCCAAGCATCACTTGGAACTGCACGTTCTCGTCAATGCCAGCCTTAGCTGAGCACGTCTGCAGCGAAGACAGAAAGAAATGTGCAATCTGCAGCTTAAATGTGAGCCGAACACTATGGAGGACCTTGCAGGAGCAGAGGTCCTCAGGAGGCCGTGCTGACATGCACCGGTAATACGGTAGCAGTTGCAGGCCGCCCGGCATCCAGAAAGCAGAAACGTGACCCCCCCGGGGGAGAGAAAGCAGACGTGTCCCGTGCTCGTCCACGCCACATGACCCACAGGTCAGCTGTAGGTTTTCTCAAGTGAGCCAACGTGAGGTAAGAAAGTCGTTTGGCGCATCACTGGGAAGGACTTGAGGGCGCTCGCTGACTCAAATTGGTGGCCGGAAGAAGATGAGATGCTTTCGTGTGACAAGAAAAGGCCCCGAACCGGTTAAAAACGGCCCATTTGCAAGCTCCTACCATCTGAAAGCGACATTTATGTGTGTGTGTGTGTGTGTGTGTGTGTGTGTACTCTACGGTGTATTACTGCACCCCTTTGTGTCTATGTATCATTTTAAAGTTTTTTTTTTTTGTCTAATGCTTTTTAGGATGTATTTTGCAAATATGTACGTACTTTACAGTGACACACGTGTACCCATACATGCTATTGTCTTTGTGTATGAATTATTTTATTTTTTGATTATTATTTTGTGTTAATATTCACGTTATTTAAATCAGAATCTTACATTTTTCAAGTAAACATGAAAAAAATAAAACAAATATTTTAAATTTTTTCTTAAATATGTTATTCGTAAATATTGCAATATAGAGTATATAAATATTTATTAATATGAATTTAATAAATTTACAATTGAAATGAAATTTCAAGGTCAAAGTTCACAATGTATTTTTTTTTAAGTAACAAGAAAATCACCTGCCGTTTTATTAGGATTTCTTTTTTAAAATGCTGACTTTTGATTGACACTGAAGTCAATTTCTGGCATTTTGGTTATCATATTTTATTTCAATAGGCCCAAAATATTAGAAACGCCTCTCGGTGTGCACTTATCCGACTACAAGGATCGATTATTCATTTCCAAGAGTAATTCATATTTCCGGTGTTCCATTTTGCTAAAAGCCTCCCTATTGTGTGCTTCAGTGGTGAGCAGTGGCGTTTACAGCTGTGGAGGTTCTTGTGAAAGGCCCCGTGGATCAGCACTAAACTCCAAACATGAAGAGCGCCAAAGTCCGACTAAGAGGACCCCCTCCGAGCCACGAGGTGAGCTGGGGTCATATTTGCGTCCTGCTTGTTGTTGTTGTGACGTGATTGGTTGCCTTGCAGTGCCTCCCAAGCCCGCTCAACTCCAGAGTCCGATGAGGAACTCGCCGCCATCTTCATCTAAGCTATCACCTCAGCATTTTAACGGCGCGGCTGACAAGAGTCCGATCCCAGCTTGCTGCCACACATCCCCGAGTCCAAACAAAGCGGGGACGAGCTGTTTCCTTCATGGTGCGCATGTAAGCCCCGTCTGGCTCTCCCCTTCTCAGAAGATCCCCAAGCTCACCAGCAGCCCGACGTCGGGGTCTCCAAGTCCTGGCAAGAGGGGCATCCAGAACTGTAGCCCCTTCAGAGAGGGCGGCCACAGCCCTGCTAAGTTGTCCCCGCGAAACCGAAGCCCTCTATCGGGAATACTGCGGACCCCAAGCCCCATTCAGAGCAAGATGGGGAGCTACAGCCCGGCTCGGAACTCCTGGCTGGGGTTACACAGGAATCCA
This sequence comes from Oostethus manadensis, assembly GCA_024372805.1. Taxonomy (NCBI): domain Eukaryota; kingdom Metazoa; phylum Chordata; class Actinopteri; order Syngnathiformes; family Syngnathidae; genus Oostethus; species Oostethus manadensis. The sequence goes on along the minus strand of QODF01000059.1, from coordinate 361,616 downwards.
AGCGGGAAGATGGAGTGCCAAGAGAAGAGGGCGGGGAAGTCTTTGAGTGTGCCAGACCTCGTCGTGTACCTGGACGAAAGGTTGGAATGTTCAATCACATCTTTGTGGCTTTGCAGGAAAATGACTCCACAGTTGCTTTTTGCAGAACTCCGCAGGAAAAAGGAGAAAGTTCTCCTCAACCCGCAATCACCGTCAAAGCGGCAACAGACTGCAGACTCCATCACAGCATGGAGGAAGTCGCTTCTCATCGCTCAACCAGCCAAGCGAACTGCGTCCCGCTTGGGGACAAAAACGCCCCCAAGGACCACGCCGGATCCAAGTTCAGATGCAGATGGACTGAGGGGGAACAACGTGAGGAACACAAGAAGGAGGCCCCGAAAGAGGAGGAGAAGGTCGAGCAGACGTTGTTCAAGATCGCCAGTGAGCTCCTGCACACGGAGAGGGCCTACGTGGCTCGCCTGCACCTGCTGGACCAGGTCAGTGTGTTGTGTCGTGTTGATTTGGAAGAAGATCTAATGGACTCCCGCTGCAGGTGTTCTGCCTGCGCCTCACAGAAGAGGCCGGACGTGGATCTTTCCCGGCGGACGTGGTGCGGAACATCTTCTCCAACATTTCGTCCGTGTACTCCTTTCACAGCCGGTTCCTGCTGCCAGACCTGGAAGACTGCATCACACACTGGTGGGTAATGAAGACACACAACCCAGACTGGGCGTGTCCAAACGTTTTCCACTGAGGGCCACATACTGAAAAATGACGCTGACATCGTGTAAACCGACCCGATTAAAAGGGTGGACAGTTGGCTGTCCACCAGCAGGAATTGTGTCTTCTCCGAAAATGGGGTGGTCTTCTATTCGGGTCGATCCGATATGAGAGCCTCCCTTCAGTAGCTAAGAAGCTCTTCCAAACTAAGTTGCTGAAATTTTCTTATCGGGTTGAATTTGGGGAAAAAAGTGTTTCTTTAAAACAAAGTCAAGCTTCTGCGCCTCTTCTGAGGCAATCTTCTCGGCGTCCTTCACCATGCAGGTGTGAGCGGCCGGGATTGGGCAATGTTCTCCTGCAACACGCCCCCTTCCTGAGGATGTACGCCGACTACGTCCGGAACTTCGACCAAGCCATGGAGCTGATAAGAATATGGACCGAGCGCTCCTCCTCCTTCAGGAACATCATCCTTGACATCCAGGTAGCATCCACAAGTTCTGTCGGGGCCGAGACCGAGCGATTGACGTGTTTTCTCCCAGAGCCAGGAGGTGTGTGGCAGCTTGACTCTCCAGCATCACATGCTAGAACCGGTCCAGAGGATTCCTCGCTATGAGATGCTGCTCAGGGATTATGTCAAGAAAATGCCCCCCACTAACCCAGACTACGAGTTTGCGCAAAGTAAGGCTTCCTCCAGATGTATGAAAGTTCCCCGTAAACATCATTTGTACCCTCCACAGAATCCCTGCAGACAATTTCCATGGCTGCCAACCACTCCAACAGCGCCATCCACAAAGCTGTACGTCACTCGGGTGTGCATCTGCTACCGAGGAACGGGCTCTGGTTCTGATGAAAACCTCTGATTGTGAAAACAGGGGAACATCAAGCGGCTGCTGGAGATCTACGAGATGGTCGGAGAGGAGGAAGTGGTGAACCCAACCAACGAGTTTCTAAGGGAAGGCCGTCTGCTCAAACTGGCCGCCAGGAACACGTCTGCCATGGAGCGCCACCTCTTTCTGGTTGGACTACATGATGAAAGATGACGTTTTTATTTATACAACATTGAATTGGATTTTTAGAAAACGTATATTTTTTAAAAATTGAACTCCTTTTATTAATATCATAGAATTAATTCCAGTGTAATTATTCCGTTAAGTTCGCCACCAGGATCACACCCACCATGTTGGGTCACCTCATAGTCTTTTGACTAAAATTGGGATTATTGACCAAATTATCCTTTGCACAATTTATTGTAAGAACCAAACCACAACAGACTAGAATTCAATGGAATTACTTTTATTTCCATTAAGTTCACCAGGAACGCGCTCACCACGGAGCAGACCCTCATTCTTATCTTTCTATTTTTGTATTCTAAAATTAATTTGATTAAATCCATCCATCCGTCCGTCCCTTTTCCCTGTTTATCCGAGGTTGGGTGGCGGGGGCACCAGTCTAAGTAGGAAGCCCAGACTTTCCTCTCCTCGGACACTTTGTCCCGCTCCTTCGAGTGGATGCCGAGGCGTTCCCAGGCCTGTTGAGAGACATAGTCTCACCACTGTGTTCCGGGTCTTCCCCGAGGCCTCCTACGGGTCTGATGTGCTGAACACCTCCCCAGGGAGGCGTCCAGGAGACATCCTAACCAGAGGCCCGAGCCACCTCATCTGGCTCCTCTCAATGCGGAGGAGCAGCAGTTCTGCTTTGCCTTTTAGCTCAGCTCTCTGATCCGCGTCACCGCAGAAGCTGCACCAATCTGCCCGTCCATATCACGTTCAAGCCTTCCATCACTCGTGAACAAAACCCCGAGGTACTTAAACTCCTCCACTTGGGGCAGAATGTCATCCCCCAACTCGCAGATGTCGGGGGATGAGAAAGAAGACATGGGCGAGGACCATGGACTCCAGCAAGAGTTGAAGATCACGGCTTGATGAAGCCAGCAGGACCGCGTGATCGGCAAAAAGCAGAGACCCAATCCTGCGGCCACCAAACCAGGACCCCTGACGCCCTGGGTGCGCCCAGAAATTCTGTCCTTATAAGTAATGAACATAATCCGTGACAAAAGGCAGCCCCGGCGGAGTCCAACCCTCACTGGAAACTGGTGCAACTGGGTCGTACTGTGAACAAACTGCCTGAACTAGATGGTACGATACACCATATTCCCGGATCACTCCCCACGGTATTCCCCTAGGAACACAGACTAATGCCTAGTCAACAAAACACATGTAGGCGGCCGAGAGTATAGAGTTGGTCCACAATTCCACGGCCAGGAGGAAAACCACACTGCTCCTCCTGAATCCGAGATTTGTCTATTCGGCAAATTATGATCTCCAGAACCATTGAATAGACCTTACAAGGAAGGCTAAAGAGTATGATCCCACCATAGTTGAAACACACACTCTGATCCCCTTTTTAAAAAAGCAGGACCACCACCCCAGTCAGCCAGTCCAGGGGCACTGCCCCCAATGTCCATGCAATGTCGTGTCAACCAAGACACAGCCATAGCATCCAGGGCCTTAAGGAACTCCGGGCGAATCCCATCCACCCCCGGTGCCTTGCCATTGAGGAGCTTTTGAAGTCCAACCCCTCTCGAGAGGACTGGTTCCAGAAACCTTGCTGTGTGTCGAGATGAGTCAGACTATCTAGCCAGAACTTCTCTACCTTGTGAACCAGCTCAGGCTCCTTCCCCACCAGACAAGTGACATTTCATGTTCCGAGAGCTGGCTTCTGTAGCCTGCACCTTCGGCCCCCACCCAGCTCACTTTTCACCCGACCCCTTTCGACCCGCCTACGAGTGGTGAGCTAATGGGAGGAGGGCGCCACGAGTGCAGGCCCGGCCCCCAGACGCTGGCCGTTGTGTCCCACCTGCAGACTTGGCTCCAGAGAGCGGCTCCGGTGACCTGCATCCGGGCGAGGGAAAACTCAATCCGTTTATCTTTATCATCATCGAGGTCTATTGAGCCACTCTGTCTGGTCCGTCCTGTAGGACCGGTTTGTCATGGGTGACCCTACCAGGGGCATTAAAGCCCCCGACAACTTAGCTACTTTATTATTCTCATAATTCCTTTGATTTATCAAACATGTTTAAAGAATGACAATCAGCACATTGAACGTAAAGAAATTAGCTGTCATTAAACTTCCAGCAGTTCACGGATTATGGTTGGTTTTTTTTTTTTCTGCCAAGTTCAACAACTTTCTGCTGTGCTGCACGCCGAAGTTCAGCCTAGTCGGCCAGCGTTTTACGGTGCGGTGCAGGGTCGGAGTGGATGGACTGCAGGTGCAGCGGACCACCAATGAGGACCACCCTTACACTTTCCAAGTGTCGGGAAAGGAGAAGACGCTGGAGCTGCAGGCCAGGTATAGAATGTTGGATCTGGAAGGATGTTCTGATGATGCCGGCGTCTTTTAATAGATGATGTCTGTTCCCCCCCTAGCTCGGAGCAAGACCGAGATGAGTGGATAAAGGTACCGTGTGGCGTGTTTGTGTCGTGTTCCCTGAAAAGATGGATGGACGTCACGTGACTCCTCTCCTGCAGATGATTCAGGACGCCGTTGACGTGTTCCAGAAGAAAAACGAGACATTCAAGTTGGCCTCTAAGGAGCTGCAGGTGGACGACCCGGTAAGTCCGGGCGTACGTGTGTGATGGTGGGCGGGAAGCATTCCTGCCTGTCTCTTTTGTTTCCAGGGGGAAGAGCTCGGGCGCCGCGCACCCCGCTGGATCCGCGACAACGAGGTGACCGTGTGCATGAAGTGCCAGGAGCCCTTCAACGCTCTCACCCGCCGACGACATCACTGCCGGGCGTGTGGCCGCGTGAGCGCCGCGACTGCACGTAAAAGCCAGACGCGGCCGCCGCCTTGCATCCACTCACCGAGCGTCTGTCTGTGTCCAGGTGGTGTGCTGGAAGTGCTCCGACAACAAGGCGCCGCTGGCGTACGACGGCAATAAGCTGAACAAGGTGTGCAAATCCTGCTACTCCATCTTGACCGGACCAAGAGCGGGGGGGCCCAAGAAACCACCACCAGAGGTAAATTCCAACTATCTCAAATACTCCAATTACTGGTTCCGATGCAGCTGTGGAATATACGGAATAATAAACGATCACGTGGTCAATGAGCTACGTTCCACTTTCTCATGCACTCCAAATCATTATTATCACACCTTTTTTTATTATTCTGCCAATTTTTTTGTCCTCCTAAAATCCTTCAGCTCATTTAGGAATAGCATGCTACCATTTTAGCTATTTTCTCGAGTACAACCCTATATAAACACTTAGTGCTCTCACGACGGGTGTTAGCACATTAGCACTAGCAGACAAACATTGGCACAGTAGCATTTTTAGCCATTATCCATGGTGTTAACATTAGCATTGCTAAGATGCTAACGTTAGCATAGATGCATTTTAGCTGTTTTTTTTTTTTTTTAGTACAAACTTATATAAACAGTGCTGTCATGTCAGGTGTTAGCACATTAGCACTAGCATGCTAACATTAACAGTAGCATTTTTATCCGTTTTCATTAGTGGCAACACTGCCAGAAACCTAGCGGTATCGTGTTTATGTTAGCATTGGCAAGATGCTAACATTAGCATAGTAGCATTTTAGATGTTTTCATGAGTACAAGCCTATATAAACAGTGCTGTCATGTCAGGTGTTAGCACATTTGCATGCTAACAGTAGCATTTTTATCTGTTTTCATAAGTGTCAACCTTGGCAGAAAGCTAGCGGCATCATGCTAACGTTAGCATTATTAACATGCTGGTTGTTTTCATGCGTTCGTTCAGCTCGGCTTCTGTGCTCCTCAGTCCCCCAGCAACCGCGTGATGAGCGGCTTCCTGCAGTACGGAGACAATCCCAAAACGTGGCAGCGGGTGTGGTGTCTCATCACCAGCACCGGGCACCCCCTCCTCTCCGTGTGCGCCGCCTCGCAGGTAAAACGACAACACCGTGTCCAAATGCGCTCGGCCCCGACTTCCGGCATCCTCATCTTGTTCTCCAAGGATGCGAAGCCCCTCTTCAGGGTTCCTCTGCTGGGCTGCACTGTGGAAGATCCTCCGCGGGACCTCCCGGGACACTTCCGTGTGAGGCAATCCAAAAGCAGCCACACCTTCACCTGTGAGGACGAGAGTTTGAAACGGCGATGGATCGCCGCTCTCAAAGCGGCCGCCGCCGGCAGCGACGGCGCCGACGACTGCACCAGCGAGTCCAGCGGGGAGGATTTTGTTCTTATAGGCAGTTGAGAAAAGCTAAACATTTACAAGCAGGCATCCAAACTGACTTTATTTCTGACATGGTTTCCAGTCCAATAAATAAATTAAAGTGTTTTAACGAGAGTCTGCCGCTACTGGAGTTCATTCGAGGTGGAGAATTTACGCAGGGGCGTCAAACTGGTGCCATGGAGGGCTGAGACGCTGCAGGGTTTCGCTACAGCAGGTGACTGTAAAGATCCTCACCAGGAGCTCATCAATGAAAGTACCTGCTGGGAAGAAAACCGGCAGGATCTCGGCTCGCCATGGCACCAGTTTGACACCCCTGCTTTACGGGATTCCAGTTGCCTAGGAAAACATATTCATCTGATCCCACGTCCTCACCGGTCGCTGGAAAGAACTAAACTTAAAGCTGGCGTGTGCTTGTCCTATCAGGTCAAAATCAAATGTAGCGGCTCAGGTAAGCATCCATCCATCTTCTACGTGTCCTCAACATGGGTATGCTGGAGCCTATCCCAGCTGGTTGGTAATATTTCACTTTGGTCTCCACCATTCAGATAAACATAAATGAGGTTAAAAAATAAATATCACATTTTCCACATAAATGCTTGAAACAGGACATTGCACTTGAAGTGCCCACGGTGGGGTGTATTTCCTGGAACAGTCACATGATGCTCACCTTGGCTTGAGGCTGAGCAACCGCAAAGATCTGATCAGGGGAGAAAATATAAATCCACAGATGATCCAGAGGGCTGGACGTCCTCCATCCATATCTCAGCTGCAGCAGAGCTGATCGGACACCAGCAGGGTGTCAAAGCCGTAGATCTCCAGCAGGTGGAGCAGGAAGAGCCTGTCACCGTGAGGGTCCAGGCCCATGGCTCTCACGCTCTCCTGGGTCAGCGTGGGGTCGGGACTCCCCGCCACCTCGCTCAGGGTTTGGAAAATCCTGTTGTTAAGCTCCAAGAAGAACCTAAACATTTGGAAGCATGAAGTCTGTCAATGTGGTTGAAGGAGAACCCCAAAGAAGTCCTTGGAACATCTGAAATCTTTTTCTGTAGTGTCGGATTTTGAAATAACTCCCATGACATCCTTTTGACAAAAAATGCTACCTTCCCAAAAACTGCTGCACACAGTATACAGTATTTGTTTTTTTCCCACTTTTATATGTAAAAATAAAGTATGTGTTATTGTGTGGGAATTTGAACCCAAATATGTCATCCTATTTTTATTATTTATTATTTTCAAGGTCCATACCACCAAAAAGCTTCCCACAAACTGCTGTAAAAATAGTATATATTCATATTTTTGTCCCACTCTAAACAAGTCTCTTTAGAACTATACATACAAAATATTATTTATTATTAATAATAATATTTTGTTGGCGAGTTTGTTGTCGGAGAATCTACTGCACCTACTGGTAACGTGTTTGCCATGTAGCAATAATAACTGTGATTAATCTGGTTAGTCACATTGGACTTCTGGCAGAGCTGGAGGTGGCAGAGATGAAGATGCTGAGGTTTTCTTTGGGTGCGACCAGGATGGACAGGATCGGGAATGAGCACATCAGAGGGACAGCACATGTTAGAGGATTTGGAGATAAAGTCAGAGAGGCTAGACTGAGATGGTTGGGACATGTCCAGAGCAGAGATAGTGAATATGTTGGTTAGAAGGATGCTGAGTTTTGAATTGCCAAGCAGGAGGCCTAGAGGAAGACCAAAGAGGAGGTTTATGGATGTAGTGAAAGAGGACATGAAGGTAGTTGGTGCGGGAGAAGAGGATGCAGAAGACAGGGTTAGATGGAGGGATAAGCGCAAAGGAAAAGAAGAAGTCACATTGGACAGTACTTTTTGGAACACTACTGTACTGTCCAATCACAGGCGGGGTTACATGATTGGTGTACTTACAGAATAAACAAATCCTCCTCACTGGACACGCAGTCGCCGTTCTCCTCCTGAGAGTAGAGCAGCATCTTCCTGCAGGCGTGCAAACGAGGACGACTCATTTCCTCCCAAGTTTCTTGGTGTATTCGGACGTACCTCTGCTCGGTCAGCTTGCGGTATTTCTCCCTGTCGGCGGTGCTGATGCGCAGCAACGGCTTCAGGCCATCTCTGTGGGTCTTGACGTTCTGATTGTCCACGTAGACGTCATACAGGTCCCGCTTTTCCTCAAAGATCTTCTCGGTGGTACCTAGACACGGCAAGCGCACGCAGGTGACACCCTGCCTTTCCCGGGGCAATACTGCTGGCGCGGCGCATCCCTCACATGCCACGTAGGAGAGTTCGTTCTCCAGTGCGCTGATGTCAGCGACGTTGACGTAGAAGAAAGGCCTGAACTCGGGCACGGCCACGCCCACCCCCGGGATGGAGATGTTTGCCAGGCAGCAGCAGCAGTACACTCGAAACGGGGGAAAGAAGCAATTCAACGTGAGCGCCTTTGTTCGCTTTCATTGTCGCCCGCGTCTTTTCACCCCGTACCTCTGTAGCAGACCACACCCACCGGCGGGGGCGAGAAGATGAGGATTCGCCTGCGGAGGAGGGCCAGCTTCCAGAGCACCATGATCTGCTCTCCGAAGAAGCGGATGAACTGGGACATGCAGCCTGCCGGGTGTGTGATCTGGTGTGAAAACAACAAGCGGGGTCGGCTGACATTTTTGTTTTTATTTTTTACTTTTTCAATGAAACTTTTTAACAAAGCAGGAAAAAAAATCCAAACCTGCACGGCCCTGTGTAAAAAAGATACCCCCCCCCCTTCTGTCAAAACATAAATCTGATTAATTGAGATCTGTAGGTCAGAAAAAATATAAAGTCATTTCTAAAGCTTTGGGACTCCAGCGAACCACAGTGAGAGCCATTATCCACAAAAACATGTAGCAGTGGTGAACCAGGAGTGGCTGGCCAACCAAAGTTACCTTAAGTGTGCTGCAACGACACATCCAATAGGTCACAAAAGACACAACAACATCCAAAGAACTGCAGGCCGTGCTTGTCTCAGTTAAGGTCTGTATTATGACTTGACCATAAGGAAGACACTGGGCAAGAACAACCTGCAGAGTTCCAAGACAAAAAGCACTTCTGAACAAAAAAAATATTAAGGCTTGTCCAAATTTTGTTAAGACATTTTAATGATCTCCAAGACCTTTGGGAAAATACTCCGTGGTCTGACGAGACAAAAGTTTTTGTCTCAGCTATACAAGCTGTACACTGACTACTCGTTTCATTTGTGATTACGCAAACTAGAAGTTGACTTGGTTAAATTGGCTCTCGCCGCGCCTATGGAACGGATGCCAGCCAGTGCGCCTGCGCAGGCGTACGATGGCAGACCTCCTTCTTTTTGAGCTAAGAACTTCGTCGCACGCTCGCCTGACGGGCTTGGAGTTTGGTCAGCGCTCTCGCCTCCCGTTACGAAGGTTGGCGGTTCGATCCCCGGTGCGGGCAGTGTGAAGCATGGCGGGTAACGCATGCACACGGTGTACGTGCACGTAATAATATTTCATTATAATTTTTAATTATAATGAAATCGGTTACAGCATGTGTGTGTGTGACTGGGTACAATATCGCAACCAAGGAGCCCATGTTCTAATCGTTTGGCTTGTCAAACACAACCAATTCATTTCTTTAACCACTACCGCGAGATGCCCTCGAGGACACTCCGAACGTGACGACTACGTCCTTGTTACGCGCGCACGTGCGCTCCGAATAAAGGTGAAAAAACAACAACTAGCGTAACTCCTGACGCGCAAGCGCAATTTGCTGTTCTCGGGTATGCTCGGAAAGCCCAGAAAATGATCGGAAAACACGTGGCCCCAACGTAGGTTACGTGGTGTCTTTGAACGCAACCCGTCATTGCTCGTGTGCAAAGAAACTAGTGTTCAATCGGCGCATGGTCTTTATTTTTCAGATTCTATCTGATTCAAATTTGTATTAATTCGACTCCCTGGTGATGATGCGTTTCTCCTAAATGACAATTTTACCTTCATTTCCGGGTGCATGCTGTGGTTGATGGCAGCTCCCCAGGCGCTGACAGGGCATGCAGTAACAACACAGTCACCGCTAGAGGGCAGCGGTGCCCGCCTGTCCTCGTAGAAGGCCTCCAGTGGGGAGTAATGTCCCGGGGACTGAAGCTGGAGCCTGGGTCGGAGCAAAAACAGCACAACCAGCTGAAAATATGCCATCTTTGACGTGCGGTGAAGCTGATCTTTCACCTACAGCCTCATCCATATACTGCATGAATTCTTCTCTGTAAGCGTTGGATCTGCTGACCTCACTTCTCATACTAGCAGAAAAACACTAAGTCGGTTTTGGAGCTAAGGTGAGAGAAAAGTCCATAGAAGTTCTGGCTTCAATGACATGCACCTTTTCAGCTGATCGGGTCGTTAAAGCGCCGGCACACGTCGGAGGAAGGTTGACCCGGGCAAAGCAGGCGCGAGATGTTAAAGATCTTGTGACTACACAGCCAGCTCTTTGTGCAAGAACAGCAGCAGGGGAGCCTAACGGCGAGTAATGAGCAGGAGGACGGGAGTACTGGGGATGGAATGCTGCTGCAGAAAGTGTGGAGCTAACAAAGACATTTCACGGGAATAATGCAATATCGTATGAAGGATAAAATATTCCATTGAAAAGCCAAAATGTTATGAGAAACAAAACAAAGAATGAAGTCCAAATTTGGGTGAAAGTTATAATTTTATGGGGATAAAGTCATAATATTTCAAGAACGAAAAATGAAATATTATACAATTTAAAAAACAAATGCAAAAATTGAGAAAATTCGGTTGGAATTAGGTCACAATTTGTATTCTAACAAGATGAAGGTCACAATTTTACAAGAAAAAACTTTTGAAATTTAAGGTCAATATTATGATGGGAAAAACCAATAACATTACAGGAATAAAGGCCAAATTTGAGAGAACAGCTTCAATAAAAAGTTGATTGGAGAGGGGGAAACTTCTCAAGAAGTGCAAAAAATGTAAAAAAAAAACAAGAGAAAAGAGAAATGGAGGAATGAACTATGGTGTTGGGCCTATGAACTTATCAAGAAGTGCAAAAAATGTTTGGCTGTAGAGCTAAAATGATCTCCAATGTCTTAAAATGGAGAGCAAAACCAGGCAAAGGCTCAGCCAATGATCAGCTCCAGGATGATCAAAGACAGTCTGGAGTTACCTGTAAGTACTGTGATGGAGAAAAGAGAAATGGAGGAACATTTTGTGGACTGATGAGAGTAAAACTGTTCTTTTTGGGTCCTAGGGCCGCAGACAAACTAGCCACAGTACACAGTGAAGCATCCTGATACGGGCATCTTTCTCCTACTATGGTGTTGGGCCTATCTATCCCATAGCAGGGATCATGGATCAGTTTGCGTATGTCAAAATACTTGAGGTCACGTTTTACCTGACCTGGTGCTCCAGGAAGCTCATGTAGCGGTACAGCAAGGTGTACGAAGGAGACAGGATCCCCACCGACTTCATCCTGGCGCCGCGCTCCGCCGTGCTCTCCACGGCCATGTTGGCGAAGCAGGCCAGCCCAAAGTAGCAGCCTTTGCGGAAGTAGCTGAGGTTGGGGTGGGGTAGGGATAGAGCCATGAATCGTGGAAGCAACGGCGCGGACAGATGGCTGAGCTCCTTCTTGTTTTCTTTCTTTCTTTATATTATTTATTTATTTGAATGCGAGTGGTATTATCCTCTTAAATCCCATTCAAGTAATGCTTTGAAAACAAAAACATTCTTCCGCTTATAAAATGAAATATTACAAATAAAGTATTCAAAACAACATAAAGTAGAAGCAATAGAGAAAAAAAACACCTTTTTATAAGATTAAAAGATTAAATCAATTCAGTTCACCTCCCACGTGCACAGAGTTACATTCAATAAATAATAATCATCAAATTAAAGACAAAGAAAATGAATTCAAACAATAACATGAGGTTCATCCGTGGGAACTGGAGGACTATGGAGATATCTCTCCATAATATACTAATAATAAATCAAAATGCAAATCAATTCTAACAGAATCAGAGCCACTTACATGAAGTCTGTGGTGACTCTGTGGGACCCACTGGCGATAGCTTTGAATTCCACCCCTTCCAGATCCATGTCTTTGGGGAGGCACCAGTCCAGCATGTTGCCTGTTCCCGCACACACACCAGAACAGAACAGTCACATCAACTACTGGGTCCATTTATTATGATTGTTATGGCAGCAGCTGAGCAAGTAGGGTCTGATAGGGGCTGGAATGCATTTTTTTAAATATTTTTTTAACACTCTCACTTGTGGACCAGCAAAGATGCCAACAGGATGGCATCAAATGCCAGTGCAATAATGGACTCCTCCTGCCGTTTCACAAGTGCAGCAAAATCGTGTGGGCTGAAATGCTCCATAAAGTGTCCCTGCAGTCCTCTTGCAGGATCATTAAGACCTGCCCTGCCCTGCCCTGCCCTGCCCGTTCCCACACACAAAATACTTTCATATTGCACGTCCCACCTGTTCTGGTGTTGAACGTAACCACAAACACCGACACTATTTGGTCCTTCTCCTCCCATGCCACCATCCTGTTCTCCGTCGGCGCGTCCCCGGGTCCCGAATCCGCGCCCGCCTGGCCGGTGGAGGTCACGGGCGGGGCGCCGCAGCCGTCTGCGGTGAGGGCGGACTTGGCACCCCCCACCGGACCGCCGCTCCAGCCATGCCCCGGTGCGGAGGGGCTCGCCAGTCGCTCCGGTCCATCCGAACTGCCGGGCTTCCCGCCCGACGGAACCTCCTCCCAGTCCAGCAAAGGCGCTCGGTCCGACCGCTCCACCATCCCGTCCGCGGTGCCGCCCCGACAGTCAGCCTCACCGCGAAATTGCAACCGATGTCTCAGCTGATCGGCGCCGGACCCGTCCGTGGATGCTCGCGCCTCAGGGAAGCCCCCGCATCGGGAAGTTGTTCCGAATGGTTTAAAAAGGTTTCATCTTGCTGCAAAATCACAGATGCGTGGAATATTCCCTTTCCAGGGAGATCGTGGATGTGCTGCTGTTGGAAGAGGCAACTCCTTCGTGCGACGCGAGCTGCATTCACAAAAATTCAACACGCGCTGTCAAACTGCCGTCACCACACACACACACACACACATGCTAGCGAACGTTTGAGAACGTTGTCTTAGTGAATGCGCCCCGCACACGCAGGTTCCCAAATCACCTTCTTTAAATCAGCTGCACTTTCCGTACACGTTTTCAGACGTTCAGGAGTATTTCACACAAATACGCTCATGGGGGAGTTAAAAATCCGCTCAAGGGAGAATTAAAACGACAGCGAGTCATTTATGGTTTTAGTCACCCGTCTTAGCCTCGGCCAGATTTCGGCGTTTTAATCAGCCGAATGTGGCGAATCGAATGCGGGTCGTGTCGGTGACGTCATCGAACGACACGTCACCACGCGGAAGTAGGTTTCACGCGCAGTCGGCGGGCGACGGAGGGCCGGAGCGGCGGGTAGTTTGTCTCTATAAACGTTATATAAACGTTTTATTTGTACCAACGTCGATGGGCTGTCACAATCGGGCGCCACGACGGTTTGGCGTGAACTGAACGGCGAATGGAGCAGAATGACAGGTAATGAGGGGGAGCGTTCGGAGGATGATGGGATGGGCGACATGGATTCCCGGGGGGAGGAGGCGGTGGGGGTTTGTCGGGGCGTCAGAAGACGGGGGAGTCGGTGCAATGGCAAGGAAGAAAGTGCTGCAGCATGAAGAAGAGTTTAAAATCCTGTTTAGGCTTAAAGGAGGACATGATGTAAAAAAAAGGCCGGCCCAGTCGGTCTGACTGCGCATCTAAAACATTCGATTGGGGAGATCTGGAGACCTGGCAAAGGGGGTTGTGGGATGGGCGGAGCAAATGGATAAAGCCATGAAGATGAAATATATACAGTGGTGTGAAAAACTATTTGCCCCCCTCCTGACTAACATCATTGAACACAAAATGAGGACCGCCAAGACTTTTGGGAAAAGATCTTGTGGACTGACGAGACAAAAGTAGAACTTTTTGGAAGGTGCGTGTCCCGTTCCATCTGGCGTAAAAGTAACACAGCATTTCATAGCGACAGTCAAATATGGTGGTGGTAGTGTGATGGTCTGGGCTGGTTTTGCTGCTTCAGGACCTGGAAGGCTTGCTGGGATAGATGGAAGCATGAATTCTACTGTCTAGCAAAAAATCCTGAAGGAGAACGTCCGGCCATCTGTTGGTCAACTCAAGCTAAAGCCATCTTGGGTGCTGCAGCAGGACAAGGACCCAAAACACACCAGCAAATCCACCTCTGAATGGCTGAAGAAAAACCAAATGAAGACGTCGGAGTGGCCTAGTCAAAGTCCTGACCTGAATCCCATGGAGATGCTGTGGCATGACCTTAAGAAGGCGCTTCATGCTAGAAAAGCCTCAAATAAAGCTGAATGACAACAATTGTGCAAAGATGAGAGGGCCAAAATTCCTCCAGAGCGTGTAAAAGACTTGTTGCAAGTTATGGCAAACGTTTGATTGCAGTTGTTGCTGCTAAGGGTGCCCAAGCAGTTATTAGGTGCAGGGGCAATGACTTTTTCACACAGGGCTACGTGGCTTTGGATTTTTTTCTCCCTAAATAATAAAAACATTTCAAAACTGCATTTTGTGTTTACTTGTGTTATCTTTGACTAATATTAAAATGTGTTTGATGATCAGAAACATTTTGTGGGACAAACATGCAAAAGAATAAAAAGTCAGGAAGGGGGCAAATAGTTTTTCACACCACTGTATGTAAAGTTGCAGTGGCAGACAGGAAAAGGGTGGGAGGAAATGCGAGGAGCAAGGGGGTGGTTTCCCCTATCCCTGTGGGAGAAAATCTTGAGGAGGTAAAAAAATTAATTAAAAAAAAGATGACTGGTGGCAAAAATGTGGCAGTTAAACGTCTCCGAGCGTTTGGCGAGGGGCGTGGGCTGGAAAGTGAAAGTATCTTGTTACTTAAAGGTATTTGAAGGTAGGGGGGTGTGCTATTTTTATTAAACACGGATTAAGATGTTGGCAGTTAAGTACAATACAAGATTCGGAGGCAGTGGCAGTTGAGGTACGGGTAAGGAAGACAAGCGTGACATTGATACATTTTTATCATCCATGTAAAAGGTTGGAGAAAGCTCAATTAGAAGCTATGGTGGAGCGCTGGGGTGAACATGGAATATGGTGTGGGGACTTTAATGCACGTAGCACTTTATGGGGGCAGGAGAATGATAGTAACGGAGAGGTTGTGGAAGAAATTTTAGATGCAAAGGAAGTGGTCTGCTTAAATGATGGGATGGGAATAAGAGTCTATTTGACAAAAGGAACAGAATCCGCTTTGGACCTGACTCTAGTGTCACGGAATTTAGCAGGAAGGGTTCATTGAAAGGTGTTTAGGCAGAGCACAATAGGAAGTGGACAGACGAAGGCTCAAAAGCAGTTAAAGATAAGAACAAGGCGTTTAAGATGTTGAAGAAGTCCCACAACTTTGAACATTTAATGGAGTATAAACGGTTGCAGGGCGTAGCTCGGAGGACAATTAAAAAGACAAGAAAAGAATATTGGGAAGAGTATTGTGATACAATCGGGAGGAACACAGCTTTAGATAGAATGATGGATGAGAGGTTATAGTATTTATTACGAGCCATATCAATAGGAGAAGGGAAGGAGTACTTCTGATCCAGCAATACATCTAGAGGACGAGATAAGGAAAGCTCAAGTTAACAGGGAGGTTCTTCTAGCTGTATTTTTTGGAGTAGAAAAAGCATACAATATGTGGAAGGAAGGCTTGTTGATCAAACTTGGGAGGTTGGGGATTAGAGGCAGGATGGGGCAGTGGATCAGAAGCTTCCTATCAGAGAGGAAGATCTCAGTGAGAGTTGGGACCGAAAACGGTTTGTATTTATTAGTGGAAAATGGTACCCCTCAGGGGAGTATTATTAGTCCACTTTTATTTTCAATTATGATAAATGAGGTATTTAGTATTGGTATTGATGTTTTTCTCCTCCCTGAGTCACCACCTTATCGTGGTGGAGGAGTTTGCGTGTCCCAATGATCCTAGGAGCTAAGTTGTCGGGGGCTGTCATGCCCCTGGGAGGGTCACCCATGACAA
>QODF01000059.1:327969-344708 GCA_024372805.1 Oostethus manadensis | reverse complement strand
AGCGGTGTCTTGTTATTGGACTTCTGTGCTCGTCACGCATTGTCTATAACAAACACCATGTTCAAGCATAAGGGTGTCCACATGTGCACTTGGCACCAGGACACCCTGGGCCGCAGTTCGATGATTGACTTTGTGGTTGTATCGACTGACACTCGGGTGAGGAGAGGGGTGGAGCTGTCAACCGATCACCACCTGGTGGTGAGTTGGTTCCACTGGTGGCGGAGGATGCCGGTCAGACCCGGCAGACCCAAACGGATTGTGAGGGCCTGCTGGGAACGTCTGGCTGAGTCGCCTGTCAGAAGGAGTTTAAACTCCCACCTACGGGAGAGCTTTGACCATGTTCCGAGGGAGGCAGCAGACATTGAATCCGAGTGGGGGATGTTTCGTGACTCCATTGTCGATGCGGCCGATCAGAGTTGTGGCCATAAGGTGGTCGGTGCCTGTCGTGGCGGTAATCCCAGAACCCGTTGGTGGACACCAGTGGTAAGGGATGCCGTCAAGCTGAAGAAAGAGTCCTATCAAGCTGTCTTGGCCCATGGGATTTTGGAGGCATCTGACAGGTACCGGAAGGCCAAGCGGTCTGCAGCCCTGGCGGTCGCTGAGGCAAAAACTTGGACATGGGAGGAGTTAGGAGAGGTCATGGAAAACGACTTCCGGATGGCTTCAAAGAGATTCTGGACCACCATCCGCAGTCCCTGGCGGGGGAAGCAGTGCACAGTCAACACCATGTATGGTGGGGACGGTGTGCTGCTGAACTCGACTCGAGATGTTGCGGACAGGTGGAGGGAATACTTTGAAGACCTCCTTAATCGCCTTCCAACATGGAAGCAGTGCCTGGGGACTCTGAGTCGGGTTTGCCTATCTCTGGGGCTGAGGTCACCGAGGTGGTCAAAAAGCTCCTTGTTGGTAAGTCCCCGGGGGTTGTTGAGATCCGCCCGTAGTTCCTTAAGGCCCTGGTTGCTGTGGGTGTGTCTTGGTTGACATGACTCTGCAACATTGCATTGGACGTCGGGGTCGGTGCCCCTGGACTGGCAGACCGGGGTGGTGGTCCCGCTTTTCAAAAAGGGGGACCAGAGAGTGTGTTCCAACTATTGTGGGATCACACTCTTCAGCCTTCCCGGTAATGTCTATTCAGGGGTTCTGGAGAGGAGAATCCACCGGATAGTCGAATCTCGGATTCAGGAGGAGCAGTGTGGTTTTCGTCCTGGTCGTAGAACTGTAGACCAACTCTATACTCTCGGCAGGGTCCTTGAGGGTGCATGGGAGGTTGCCCAACCAGTCTACGTGTGTTTTGTGGACTTGGAGAAGGCATTCGACCGTGTTCCTCGGGGAATACTGTGGGGAGTGCTCCGGGAATATGGGGTATCGGACCACCTAATCCAGGCGGTTCGTTCCCTGTATGACCAGTGTCAGAGTTTGGTTTGCATTGCCGGCAATAGGTCGGACCCGTTTCCAGTGAGGGTTGGACTCCGCCAGGGCTGCCCTTTGTCACCGATTCTGTTCACTACTTTCATGGACAGAATTTCTAGGCGCAGCCAGGACGTTGAAGAGTTTCGGTTTGTTGGCCGCAGGATTCAGTCTCTGCTTTTTGCAGATAACGTGGTCCTGTTGGCTTCATTGAGCAGTGACCTTCAACACTCACTGGATCGGTTCGCAGCTGAGTGTGAAGCGGATGAGAATCTGCACCTCCAAGTCCGAGTCCATGGTTCTCGCCCGGGAAAGGGTGGAGTGCCATCTCCGGGTCGGGGATGAGGTCCTGTCTCAAGTGGAGGAGTTTAAGTACCTCGGGGTCTTGTTCACTAGTGATGGAAGGATGGAACGCGAGATTGACAGGTGGAATGGAGCAGCGTCTGCAGTGATACGGACTCTGTACCGTTCTGTCGTGGTGAAAAGCGAGCTGAGCCCAAAGGCAAAGCTCTCAATTTACTGGTCGATCTACGTTCCTACCCTCACCTGTGGTCATGAGCTTTGGTTAGTGACCGAAAGGACGGACAAGATGGCGGGTACAAGCGGCCGAAATGAGTTTTCTCAGCAGGGTGGCTGGGCTCTCCCTTAGAGATAGGGTGAGAAGCACTGTCATCCGGGAGTGACTCGGAGTACAACCGCTGCTCCTCCGCATTGAGAGGAGCCGGATGAGGTGGCTCGGGCATCTGGTTAGGATGCCTCCCGAACGCTTTCTTGGGGAGGTGTTCATGGCACGTCCAACCATTAGGAGGCCTCGAAGAAGACCT
Organism: Oostethus manadensis; assembly: GCA_024372805.1. Classification (NCBI taxonomy): domain Eukaryota; kingdom Metazoa; phylum Chordata; class Actinopteri; order Syngnathiformes; family Syngnathidae; genus Oostethus; species Oostethus manadensis. The sequence goes on along the minus strand of QODF01000059.1, from coordinate 342,477 downwards.
AGGACACGTTGGAGAGACTATGTCTCTCAGCTGGCCTGGGAACGCCTCGGCATCCGCTGGGAAGAACTGGAAGAAGTGGCCGGGGAGAGGGACCCCTGGGCTTCCTTGCTTAGGTTGCTGCCCCCGCGACCCGACCTCGGATAAGCGGAAGAAGATGGATGCATGGATTCAGTCGGGTTGATGGTTCATTTGGAGTATCCTTGTTTACAGAAGATGGGGTGCTTTGGAAGAGGGGGCGGGATGTTGCACTCAATTATAGAGGAAATGATCATTTGTCGGTGTACCCCGGGGAGCCGATGGCCGTTTTGCAGCTCTTCAATGGGTAGAAAGGGTTACACCGGTATCGGTGCTCTTGTCAGCGTTAAAACTATAAACCCAGAGTCAAGACGAGATATCATTTATGAGAAGGCAGGGATAATTATGGCGTTGCCACGGGCGCCAGCACATACAGGAGTGGTGGGGAACGAATTGGCAGATGCATGTGCAAAGACAGCAACAAGGAGAGCACAAATAAAGAACAAGAGAAGATAAGATACAATATTGCCATTAGACTCGGGGTATGTTTTATACAGATATATATTTGTGTTCCTAAGGACGACGGGATTCATAAATAGAACATAGAACAAAATAAATTTTGTTCCACACTCCTGTTCGGAAGGTGGCGGTGACGCACACCGAAAAGCTGCTTGCCAACCGCCAAATAAACAACAGAAGAAGAAGAGGAGGAAGACGACGTCATCGAACGACACGTCACCACACGGAAGAAGGTTTCACGCCAACCTCCCGCTGCGGTACAAGCGTTGTGGTCTTACCAAAATGGGTGAGTGTTTTCGAAAAAAGCCTGCCCGCAAACGTTCATCCCATTATCCGTGTGCCAACTATCCGAACCACGCCGGTGCTTTGTGTTTGCCTGCTAACCTACATGTGGGTTAAGCGCTGCGGTTCCGCTAGCAAGCTAGCTAGCGTGACGTTAGCTAGCAAGCTAGCTAACGTCACGCTAGCTGTTTACACGGACACCGCCTGCTTCGGCGTCGAGTGGATAGTCGCTCAAATATAACTAATCTCGTCGAGTTACGATGGAGCCTGCACTCAACGCTATCGTGTGCCCCCGAACTCCCGTCACGCCCCGGCTACGCTTGCTAAGCTAACCCTCGGAGGAATCTGTAGAATCAGAGCGCTCGCGTGCTCATAAGATGCGATCGGATAATGCTAATGCTAGTTTGGTCATCTCCGTGTCTTTCCAGGCGGTTTCTTCTCCAGCATCTTCTCGGGCTTGTTCGGCACCAGGGAGATGAGAATTCTGATCCTGGGTTTGGACGGCGCAGGCAAAACCACCATTTTGTATCGGCTGCAGGTTGGAGAGGTCGTCACCACAATTCCCAGTAAGTTTGTGATGGAATGTGGCCGTTGCCTATCACGTGGTATAGATGGGTGACTTGTGGTTGCAGCAATCGGCTTCAACGTGGAGACGGTCACATACAAGAATCTGAAGTTCCAGGTTTGGGATCTGGGAGGACAGACAAGTATCAGGTACGCAAGAAAAAAACGGATTAGGTAAGGCGCAGCCCCTTCAGCGGACTTGTCTTCTCACAGACCCTACTGGCGCTGTTACTACTCCAACACAGACGCGGTCATCTACGTCGTGGACAGCAGTGACCGCGACAGAATGGGCATCTCCAAGTCTGAGCTTGTGGCCATGCTAGAGGTGTGGCGTTCATCCGTAGAACATTTACGGGGATTTTGCCGTATTCTCGTAGTTTGACGCTTTTCTTTTTTTTTCGATCCAGGAGGAGGAGCTGAAGAAGGCCATTCTGGTTGTGTTTGCAAACAAACAAGACATGGACCAGGCGATGACGCCCGCTGAGGTGGCCAACGCTCTAGGTCTTCCTGCTCTCAAAGACAGGAAGTGGCAGATCTTCAAGACGTCCGCCACCAAGGGCACAGGCCTGGACGAAGCAATGGAGTGGTGCGCTTTTACGATACCAGATAAAGAAACTACATGACAAGGCTGTGTGTTCACATTGTTGGTTCTGTTCCTTCACAGGCTGGTGGATTCGCTCAAGAGTCGGCAGTAAAAAGACCCGCCAGTTTTGTAAATACTGTGAACTTTGACCCTTCTGTATGAAGCCTTGTGACAGACCTTGCTTCAGGTCTGCTCTGGCCAAACCCTGGACTGAAAAGGCCTTGTTTGTGTGTGTGAAGAATTTAGAGCGCGATGCTGTGAATTTCTCTATTTTAGGGTAAAAAAATCTATTCAGTTGCCTTCGCGTGGCTTCTTCCACTTTTTCATTCAGAAGGATCAAGTTAGTTGTGTGTAAAAAAAAAACAACAAACTACTACTCGGTGAGACACTAAAATTTGCAATAAATGCCATGAAGCTCCACTAAGAGGCAGTGTTGCACCATTAATGCCCACCTCACAGCCAATACGTCACTGCTATAAAGTCAGAGGCCCTGAAGTGTTAATGCAACTTGTGCTGTTTTTATACTGCATATTTTCACAATTTCTCCCCTGTTGTGTCATATCCACATTTTCATTAGCCAAGCCCGTACATTAGTTACACTGATGGCTATTTTGACAGAGCAGTGACTTTGCAGTACACAAGGTTTTATGGTTGCGTATTTATATCTGCTTGTGCATTGAAGGTAATTCACAGTAAAGATTTTTTGTGATTGTAACATTTGTGTACAAGCATTGCTTAATGGTCATTAAAAGTTGTACTTTATGATACAAAGAAAACATTTACAGCATGAAACTTCATCAGGTTGCATAATTAAGCCACAAGTCAGCCATTTAGCAAGGCAGAGAGACATAGGATGTAAACACAGCCACCTAATATGGACTTACTGCACCATGGCCAGGTCTTTGAGAGCATGGCTGCGGTGCTTCTTGGCTTTATATCCGGGCCGAAGGAACTCGATTTTCCTCTTTTTGGCCTCAATTTTATTTTGGTGCTTTTTCAGTTTCTTCTTCGCGGCGATGTCGGGGTTAGCCACCGCCTGGAAGACAAAGCAGTTTTCAAATGGCAAGTTTGGCCTCAAGTTATGGGGTCACTAGACAGATGTTCATACCTGCAGGGCTCGGTGTCGCTTCCGTGCGGCCCGCCTTAATGAAAATTCCCTCTGGACTGCCGAGAAGGCGAGCGAGAACCTCTCCAGTCCTACTTGTTTCTTCAAGAGCTCAATGAGCTCCTGAGCTAGGTTCTTTAGCGTGGGGTCTGAGGAGGATCAATTTAATTTAGGGAATACAGTCCCTCACCACTTCCAAGGTTCAAACTTCAGCTTCATGATTTTTCAAAAATCCATTTTCTATGCTGCTTATTCTCAATAGGGTCGTGGAGGTATGCTGGAGCCTATCCCAGCTGACTTCGAGCGAGAGCCGGGGTACACCCTGGACTATTTAGGAATTATTTTAGCCTTAAGGCATTTTCAAGCATACAAATGGCTACATGAAGTACAATACAAATGTAAGGCAAAGACAATGCAGTATTGTACACTAACCACTGGGTGTCAGTAATGTCTACTGTATTGGATGACAGAAGTGCAAAGGTGACTATGACAACGTTGGTTCATACCTAGAGGGCCGTAATGTTAAAAGCTGTGGTGAAAAACAGGATTTCTATTCTGTAACTACAAAAACATTCTTACGTGCTAAACGAGGGATGACGATTACAAGCGAGATGACGTGTACCTTGGTCTGCATAGGTGCTGTCCAGTTCCCTGTACAGAGGAGGGATGATGGTTGTCAAATAGGGCCCAAGCCGCTCCTTCCCTAGGTCCATCGACATCGCTCCCAGGAATTTAAACACGCAGGTTCTCTGTGGATCACATTCATCGGCATACCAAAGTGATTCCTTTTGCACCCTTTCAAAGGTGTCGCCACAGCAAAGCTTTTGTACCTTCAGGGGAACTTTTGGAGTATTTGCCGCCTCTCTTTTGGCCATCAGCGACAGCTTCTTCATCAGCCAAAGTAGTGACGGAGGTTTGTTGTCCTTGTCGCCCCCCTCCTCTTTTTCATCCTCCTCTTCATCCTCCACCTTATTTTTCTCCTTCTCATCTACATTCGTATCTTCATTGTCTTCTTCCATTTCCTCCTCCAAGGCAGCTATATTGGACTCTGGGGAAAGGAGGTAGAGGACTTTGCCCACAAAGAGGAGGTTCTTCACCACCTGCTCGCCAGACGCTGTGTCCAAGAATATGGACTGCAACTGGTGGCAGAAAGATAATGCCAACTCTCTCATCTGCGGGACAAGAGATAAGATGAGACAAGATATTTTTTGCCTTAAAAAAAAAAAAAAGACGGGCCCGGCTAATCTTGCACCTTCTTGTCCAAATTGGTGGCAATGAAAACGGCGGCCATTTGCGAAGGGGAATCCCCGCCTCCCTCTCCTTTCCACATTGCCACCAACTCTTCCGCTTGCCAGGCTGCAAAGAGCTGGCCGAAGAGCTGCGAGGCGGTCAGCCATACCCAGCAGTGAGGGTGCCGCAGGTGGGCTTCAACGTGACCTAAAGACAACAGTGGGTTCACCTGACTAGACGACGGGTTTTTGTTGATGCTTGTGCAAGAAGTAGCGGCGCTTTACCCCAAATATGGGCAATGGTGTCGTGAGGCTTGGAGAGCTCCAGCAGGCCGCAGTGTTTGATGAGTTTGGTGATGAGGGTGAGGTAACTGAACAGCAGCCGGTCTGCTCCTTTCTCGTCCGTCTTCTCCTCAATCTGAGACACCAAAGAGACATACTGCCATTTCCGGTGTATAATCCAAACATGTCCATGCATATTTTGATGCGCACGAGTTGGTGAGGAACACGTAGCTCTTTATTTGGCGGGAGCCAATCATGAGCTATAAGAAAGCTCGGAAACCCATCGGAAATCGCAGGAGTTTATTACTCAACATAACAGTACGACTCAAGAAACCTAGAATCATCACACAGCAACTTAACACACAAAAGGTGTACGGTGGATGACTGGGTAGCACATCGGCCTCACAGTCAGGAGGTTCAGGGTTCGAATCTCCGTTGGGCATCTCTGTGTGGAGTTTGCATGTTCTCCCCGTGCGTGTGTGGGTTTTCTCCGGGTACTCCAGTTTCTTCCCACATTCCAAAAACATGCATGTTAGCTTCATTGGCCGCTCTAAATTATCCATTAGCGTGTGAATGTTTTTTTGTTTGTCTATATGTGCCTTGCGATTGACTGACGACCAGTCCAGGGTGTACCCCGCCTTCCGCCCAAAGTCAGCTGGGATAGGCTCCCAAATACCCGTGACCCTAATGAGGACAAGCAGCATTGAAGATGGGGAAAAAAAAAAAAAAAAGTATCAATACGAGTGTAGAATAATAACTCTTAATGCTTCCCATCATGCCCTGCTTTGCTGGGAAGCAGGCCGGCCACCACGCCTGCCCCAGCTCCATCTGGTGGGCACAGGCCGCCATTGCAGCTGAACAAAGCAAAGCAATCCGTGTTCTATGCCGCTTATCCTCATTAGGGTCGCGGGTATGCTGGAGCCTATCCCAGCTGATGTTGGGCGGGAGGCGGCGTACGCCCTGGACTTGTCGCCAGTCAATCGCAAGGCAGACAAACAAACATTTACACCTACGGTAGGTTTAGAGTCGCACGCGTGTTTTTGGAATGTGGAAGGAAACCGCAGTGCCCGTAGAAAACCCACACACGCACGGGGATTCGAACCCAAAATCTCGTGACTGTGTGGCCAGCAGCCCCGTAGTTCAGAAAGCTGTTAAATATTTTTTATTATATTTATTACACCTGTACTGCTACTTGCCTTGTATATTCCTTACCTACCTTGCATGTTAAGTTGCTGTGTGATGATTTTAGCGTTCCGATTACTCCCAAAGTTTCCATGATCATAAATTAGCCGCACCGCTGTATAAACGCAGGGTTCAAAGTTGAAGAAGAAAGTGCTGGCTAATACATCGGAAAGCTACGCCAACTTGTTCCTGCTTGCAGAGCTAAATAAAAATGAAAGCAAACAGCCTCACATCTTCGTAGTTGTCAGGGTTGATCTCCTTCTCCAGGAGAGGCAGGAGGTCATTAAAGCGTTTAGCAAAGTTCCCCTCCTCCACCTCCACGAACAGACCGCACAGCTGAGCGCCCAGACGCCGCAGATTTGCCTGCAAACACAAAACAACCTCCGTTACCCCCCAACACAGCAGAAAGCTAGCAAAACAAGAGCGTGTGTGTACCTTCTCCGATTTCAGCCAGGTGCTGATGAAGGAGAACAGGTAGTTCTGCTTGTCGGCGTCCACCTTGGACAGGAAGGCTTTGACGGCCATGGCGGCCATTTTTTTACAGCGCGCAGAGTCGTCATTGACAATAACAAGTGCCAGTGGAGCGAAGAAGAGGTTCGTGTACTGCATTAATATTTTCTGGGAAGGCAACACAAAACTTTAGTTAGCGTTTCTCCTCAAGTCTCTGATGATGGACAAGATAAGATACCTGAGGGAATGTCTGGAAGATGTAGGCGAGCATCTCCAGCGCAGACTCCCTGCCCGTGTTGTGTTCATAGGTTAGCTGGGCCACGAGGAAGTCCATGTGTTCCTGCAACTTCTTCCCCAAAGGGTAGTCCAGCAGGTACTTTAGATAGATCTAAATACACACACACTTGGTTTTAGAAAGGCAGGAGATCTGGTGGCCTTCTTACACTCTCATTTTCAACAGCACCCGTCTGCAGTGGACCCGAATCATGGAGTTGCTTCCGCTGACTGACATCTTGGCCACTTTCTTCATCAACTCCTGCATCTCGGGTACGATGAGCTTCCTGGAGAGAATGGCCTGTGACACACGTGGTTTTTATTTATCAAACGGAAATTTTCACCATAAATGCTCCAGTGAGGGTCTGCTATATTAAATTACGACAAGGTCAGAAAACACTGGCTGTAGGCGACCTCCTGATGTAGTTTCATTTTTTTGAACTCCACAAGATGGCAGTTTGCGGCATCATGAATGGTCGGTATCCAGCAGCTCTCTCTACACTTCTGCCTGTGCTATAAAGTGTTGGTTGCTCTACTCAGTTGATGGTGTGAAACTCACAAGTCATTCTTGCTGTACCGCTGTTTACAATGAACTCATTAGCAGCATTAATGCGGGCTACGCAGCTTTGCTCTTCACCGCTATTACAACATTGGTTCTGCTGCTGCTGTGTGCAATATACTTGTTAATAAATAAACCAGTTGTTCAACGACGGCTATGTTTTTCCTTGCACCTTCTCATACCCTCCACATCACCAAGCTCCAACATCTTGTCCTGTTTGCAGTTTGGCTAAACAAGTCCAAAAAGTACTAAAGTACAGTATTTACATTGTTATTGTCAGTGTACCTGCAGGAGGCCAAAGGCGGTAGCCTGCCGCGATTGGTCGTAGATGTCCTCCTCGGCGTATCCCAGAAGCACCTGCAGCTGTGTCTGTGAAATCTTGCTGTTCTTCACATTTTTCACCAATACGGTGATCGTCTGAGAGAGAAATGGAAGCATTTTATTGCATGCACTTGTACGCTGGAGTTTCTCAGCAGCACAATAAAGCGTGAAATTGCTCCCCTGGTGGAGAAGTTGTGGAATTAATAGGGATGTATTGAACCGTTTCGGTTCGGTACGTTTACGGAGCATTTTGGTAATATTTTATGCTATTTTTCTCAAGGAACAAAAGTCCTGGGCGAGTTTCCGCACGGACGCCTCTGAGTGTCGGACACTACTGATAGACGGTTGGCAGGCGTAACAAATGCAAGCGAGAAGCCTCACACCAAGAAGAGACCCTCACATCTCACTGCAGTCTCCTGTTTGGGAGCATTTAGGCTCCCCTGTTCAAACGACCTTAGAAATTCATTCTTCAAACCATTAAGTTGTGTCGACATTGTGCGCTGCGGGAAACACGTGTTAGCGCCCGCAAAACAACATCATCCGGCAGCGAATGTTACGTCTACGCGAATTTTAGTGCAAACACAGATAGCTTCAGCTCACTGTTGCTAGTGGAGATGCTGGAGATATTGCCACTGCAACCGGATCTGTGCTTTCTGCAGAAAACACGGGTAGACTAGACCTTAAAGCTTGAATATTCACTTTTGTCATATTCAGGTTGCTCCTGCCAAGTGTGCAATGTTTACAGTTTGAATTTGTTACTTTATCATTTTAAAATATAAGCATTCAACGCCCCCCTGTGGTAACAGAGCAGTTCTTTATATAGAAAGTACTCAGACCCCCTTAAATTGTTCACTCCTATCCTCATTAATGCACACGCAGCACCCCATCTTCAAAAAAACTGAAATATCACTTGTCCTAAGTATTCAGACACTCACGTGTTGTTCGTGTTTTCTGATCCTCCTTGAGGTGGTTCTACTCCTTGAACTTGATTAGGAAACACGCCGGTCTATATAAGACCTTACAGCTCACAGTGCTTGTCAGTGCAAATAAGAATCGTGAGGTCAAAGCAACTTCCCAGTGAGCTCAGAGACAGAATGGTGGCATGGCACAGATCAAGGTTTTAAAGAGCACAGTGGCTTTCATAATCCTTCAACGGAAGACATTTAGGACAACCAGAACTTTTCCTAGACTTGGCTGTCCAACCAAACTAAGCAATCGTGGGAGAGGAGCCTTGGTGAGAGAAGTAAAGAAAGGGGTTTGAATACTTTAAAATGCATAGTTTGGGAAGTTCCTACCTTGAAGCAGTTCTGGACCAGGAGGTAGTTCTCCCCACGGGCAGCACCAGCCTTGGAGTAATCCTTCAGCAAGACAAATAGCTGCACGGTCAGTTGGCTGATATTTTTCTTCACAGCCGGGAGAGGGAACTTCAGCAGCCATGTAAACGCCACCAGAGCCTCGGTGGTCACCTGACGGGAAGAGGGGGAAGAGGATTAAGGAAGTAATTGCTGTTGTGGTTGTCCTTAACCTGCGCTGCTCCCACCTTGACGTGCATGGAGGTGAGGCACTCGAGCAGCAGCACCACGAACGGGTCCAACATCTCCAGCGCCGACTCGTCAGATGATGTCACTTTGGCTTTCTTCAGACTCATATGCAGCAGCTGCAGAACATTATAGATGTTTCTACGAAGGCTACGAAAAACGTCAACTACTTTAGAAGTGTTGGTGCATGTCTACCTTAAGACCTGCATTCACCAGGATGTGCATGTTGGTCCGGCTGCTAACCGGAGCTTTGTTGCCCCCTCTCTTTGGGGTTGGTGGAAGGAGCAGGCAGCTGGGAGGGGGCAGTCGGGGGTCCGGGGGAGGTTGAGCGGATGCTTTCTCCCTACAAAACGCACGTGAAGTGTCATGAAAGGGAGAACACGTGACTTTGATGGCCGGTCAATGCGTACCGATCCTTCTTTGTGAGCAGAGGCAGGCTCTGGCTGATAAGGCCGTGGCTCAGCAGCAGCACATCCTTGGAGGTCATGCCGGTGTTGACAAGCAGACCGAGAATGAGGCGCCGCAGAACAGCTGCAACCCGGTTTGACACCTTCAGGCTCGATGAGTTCTCCAGGATCTGTCATGAGGTGACGTACATAAACAAACATTTGCTTCTATCTAACAAGAGCACACCGTACACTCCACCCACCTCTTTCAGTGGCAGAATGAGCTTAGTGATGCTCTCTTTGCTGCAGAACTGGGCCAGAAGCTGGTAAGAGTCCATGCTCTTGCTGTGCCGTGCTTCCATCAGCTTGGAGACGATGCCTTTCACCTCCTTCTCCTCGGCGATGACGCCAAACAGCTCGTTGTTGAAGATCTTCACAAGACCATCGCGACAATGAATGTCTGTAATGCAAACTGGGAACGATGAGGCTGGTTCTTACGTCAATGAGCATGCTCATGCACGGGTCGATGTCGCCGCTTTTCAGGGTTGGACTGAGTACGGAGAGCAGCTGGTACACTGTAAATGTCAGAACATGGACCTGGAATACAGACGACATTACCGTTAGTGTTTACATACAGTTACGTGTGTTGGAGTGATCCACTTTGTAGTACCTGGTAGCCTTTGACGAGGACGCCCTGCATCTCCTTAAGCAGGTACTGCAGGTACCGGCAGCCCAGCGTCTCCGTGATTTTTACCAGAGTTCCACGGGCGACATCCCGAATCTCCTGGAATCGGTTCCTCAGAAGCACACACACCTTGATCAAGATCCTAGAGAGCAAACGTGAAAAGAAGCGGTCCGACCCTAATGATGGTACATCTTTGGAAGCCCCCGAGTTGCGTACCCAGGCAGGTTGGCCTCCATGATGTGTGGCGGCAGAGTCTGCATCACTTTGACCATGGCGAAGGCTATCGGTATGCGCGCCACTTCCTCGTCCTTCACGTCCTTCGACTTCACTGCCTTGTGCTCATCGTCACGCTTTACCTACAACATACAAAAGCTCACACACTTCTGTGCACACTTGTCTCCCAGACGGACGGCATTTTCATACCTTGGCTGTGAGACACTTCTGAAGGCGGGGCAATACGCTGCCACTGACGCTCTCATGGATGGCCTTGATGAGCACCTCCAGCTCCTCTTTGCTCTGCGGCAGCCCGCAGGAAACCGACACAGGCTTGGAAGTGGATGGATTCTTTGCTTTAGCAGCTTCTTTGGCGATGAGCCGCTCTTCTCCATCGGTGGTTTCCATGCCGACAGCAGAGGAAGCTTTCGGAGGAAGCTCACCGTCGACGTCCATGGCTGTCTCCGATTCGTCGGCTGCAGCTTCCTCTTGCTCCTCCACATCCATTGCGGTACTCCTCGCTTCACCAAGACAGCCATTGTGAACATTAACCGTCTTTCGTAATCCTTTGAGCTAGAAAGGCAGAGACCGATCAATCTTACCGTCTCTGGCTTTAGCTGCCTCCATCTCTTTGCTGAGGGTCTCGTGGTCGAAGTGGAACGCTTCTAGGACGGTGACCAGCAAACTTTTGGAGATGGTGATAAAAAAACAAAAAAAAATGAGCGTATGGCAACAAATGACAGGAATTAGTCGGGTGACCTCCTACCTGACAGCCAGCTTCTGCTCAACCTGCGACGTCTGCAGGATGTGAATGAAACTCTTCAGGTAGCTGAGGTACTTGGACCAAGTCAGCCGGCGACACACCGCGCCCACCACCTCCTCTGAGGCCGACGTCACGTTCTCGTGCTGCCGAAAGGAAACCGTAAAATAGGAAGTGTGGCGAACACGTTGTGAGGCGAAAGCACGAGCGGCACCTTCAGCATCTTCTCATCCAGCAGGGCCGTCATGGCGAACGGCATGATGTAAAACTGGAGCGTACGCGGCGACATCACCACCGTGCCCTCGTTCAGCTGCTTCGCCAGCCTCCTCAGGGCGCGACCTCGTCGGTGAATCTACGACAGAGGGTTTTTTTTTTTGGGGGGGGGGTTGGAACTAAACGAAGCGAGGTGAAAAGGAGTCAACTCTACCTGGATGTGCTTCATGTGCTCAAAGAAGTCTGACTCGGGGTCATTGTAGTCGGCAAGCTGCACCAAGTCTCGGAACTCCTTCTTTGAAGGAAAGGTCTTCACCAGGCAGGCGAGCACGGTGGTGTATTCATGCTGCACGCTCTGACGCGGCAAAGGGCACATGATTGCTTTTATTTGGACCTCGATCGGGCATCGTACCATCATTCATTCCTTCACTATCCCTGTATGATTTCTTTTTTTGCATGCTTGACACACTTAAATGTTTCACATCACATGACAACACAACTGCAGGCAAAATGCAGTGTTTAAATGAAACTTTGTATTATTAAATGCAAAGATACATGGTCCTGTGTGAAAAAGTGATGTTAGCCTAAAGCTAATAAGTGTTTGGGCCACCCTTAGCAGCAACAACTGCAATCAAGTGTTTGTCATAACTTGCAATGAGTCTCTTTCAGCGCCGTGGAGCAATTTTGGACCACTCATGTTTGCAGAATTGTTGTCATTCAGCCACACTAGGGGCTTTCCCAGCATGAAGTGACTTTTAAGGTCATGCCACAGCATCTCATTAGGTCTAAACCAATTCAGGTCAGGACTTTGCCTAGAGCACTTCAAAGTCTTCATTTTGTATTTTTTCTTGCTGGTATGTTTCGGACCATCCTGCTGCAGAGCCCAAGTTAATTTCAGCGTGAGGTCACCAACAGTTGGCCGGACATGTTATTTCAGGATGTTTGTGCTGGACAGCAGAATTCATGCTTCCATTTAGCACAGCAGGTCTTCCAGGTCCTGAAGCAGCAAAACAGCCCCAGGCCATCACATAAGCAGTGGTTTTGGAACTCATCTTTGCTGAGTGCGTTTTTCACGATGGAGTCATGAACACTGACCTTAACTCAGACACGTGAGGCCTGCAGTTCGTTGGATGTTGTTGTGGGTCTTTCGTGACCTCTTGGAGTAATTTTGTTTGGCTAGCCAAAACCGGGAAGGTTCACCACTGTTCCATGTTTTAAGCATTTGTTTCTCGGCACCTGAGGTGGTTCTTCCTCATGGACAATGCACGGGAAAAGGCCCGGGCAGAGGTTGAACTTCCTTCGACAACTCAGGAAGTTCAATCTGCCCCAGGAGAGTTCTTTTTCCATTCAGTCTGCACTTCCATCACTGTCTGGTTTGGGTCTGCAACCAAACATGACAGGAACAGACTACCTAAGGACCTTGTTTGCTGTAAGCATACTTGGCCAATAAAGCTGATTCTGATGTAGGTTTGGATTTTTCTCTCTCACTTAATAACAAAACGATTAATTTAGAAACTGCATTTTGTGTTCACTAATATTCGAGTTAGTTTGATCATTTGAAACATTTAAGTGTGACAGTATTGATAATTTACTAAAAGTGTTCACGCCTTCCTGATGTAGCTGGCCTTTACCTCCGTCTTGCTGCGTAGCCCCTTGTGTACGGCGTCCAAAATGGTGTGTTGGACAACGTCCCTGAAGATCTGCTCTCCGGCGCCAGCTTCTGCCAGCTGGCTTATTACCGCTGACAGACACAAGGTGGCGTTGTCTCCCAGAGACATATCACCAAGCTGCAGGGATTTGAAACCTCTAGCTTGAATCCAGCAAAAAAACAACAACAATTGAGTGCTCAACTTTCAACACCTCATAAGTGTGGAAGCAGTTGTGTATGACTGTGCCGATGTAGTCCAGGTCCAGCGTCTTCATCTCTCTCACGTGCCTGGTGGCGTCCTGGAAAGCTGTCAGGCGCACGTCGAAGTAAACCTCATCCAGGTGGCGACTGTCAAAGGCGTTGAGCTGCAAAGTCGCAGTTACGTATCAGAGGAAGAAATCCTTNAGCTATCGCATGCAAACTAACAGAATTACACATCTAACACCGCATGAGATGCTTACGGGTCGACCCATGCCAGCACCACATTTAAGAGGACCATATAAAGGTCCTCCACTTGAGCAGTTACAGCAGGAACTAAAAGAATATTTAAAACAACTAACTGCCATACATAGAGCTATCTATGTGCAGGAGAAAAGCAGGGTTCCTGAGTTCACGGAGGCGGCAGACAGCTTGGTGGTGCCTGACGACCAAGTGCACATCAAAGTGTACAGGCGGAAGTGGCACGAGCCGGGACGAGACGGCCCCTACAAGGTGGTCCGAGCAACACCAACGGCGATCCAGGTGGAAGGAAGCACGACGTGGTACCATGCAGGATGAGATACAATGTCACTTGATTGACTCACAACAAAACTTGGGTACTGGGGTGCCAATCTGGCAAAGATGGGAATAACTGTAGTAGTAGTTCTGACACTAATATGCTTGTTGCTTTGTTGCATCGTACCCTTTCTGAAGAAATTACTAATTAAGACTTTTGTAAGACAGATGACTGTGCTGGCGGCTACTAAGGTGGCAGAGGCTCAGCTGGCACAACTGGTGGTTGATCAGCCTGACCTGTTTCCCAATCCGGATACTTTCGATGACGACAGGGACTCAGAGGACTCACTTAGCCATGAGGTATGATTGATGATGTGATTAGGAAGGACACTGGACATTGAGCTGACCACCGCTGTCCAAAATTACAATATGCTGAAGCCTCGCCACGAACTATAATAACATTGCTTGGAAAACCGCCAGGCCAAGGACTGGACTGACCTACACAATGGACTTGGTAGGACTGAATAACAATGCAAACACACGTACATCTTAGCAGCATCAGTCGGTAGTTATCAATAACTATACTATTTCAGTTATTCACCGCACACACGTACATAGATACTCAGCAGTTCTGTTACGCTACAGCCTTGGTTAACTATACACCTATACACCGAGTCAAGCAGTTATCTAAACAATGTTTTAGGGTAGCAAGAGTTACACATTCTGTTCAGTATTATCGTGTTATCATCGCTAGGATATTTCACTATGCTACAGAAATCAATACGACACAGGCGATACATGTACTCAATAGTACTCCATAAATCATAGAAAGTAGTTGACAGTCAGGCTAGTATAAGGCATACCACTAGGTATAGGAAGGGATTGTTCCAGCAGATGTGGCGCCACCCAGTTGGGCTGCATCCATGGATTGGGACCAGGATGGCCAAGACGGAACATCCGCACGAGCCATGGTCGGGGAGGGAGCCA
>QODF01000059.1:225996-326937 GCA_024372805.1 Oostethus manadensis | reverse complement strand
GTTGGATGTTGTTGTGGGTCTTTCGTGACCTCTTGGAGTAATTTTGTTTGGCTAGCCAAAACCGGGAAGGTTCACCACTGTTCCATGTTTTAAGCATTTGTTTCTCGGCACCTGAGGTGGTTCTTCCTCATGGACAATGCACGGGAAAAGGCCCGGGCAGAGGTTGAACTTCCTTCGACAACTCAGGAAGTTCAATCTGCCCCAGGAGAGTTTTTTTTCCATTCAGTCTGCACTTCCATCACTGTCTGGTTTGGGTCTGCAACCAAACATGACAGGAACAGACTACCTAAGGACCTTGTTTGCTGTAAGCATACTTGGCCAATAAAGCTGATTCTGATGTAGGTTTGGATTTTTCTCTCTCACTTAATAACAAAACGATTCATTTAGAAACTGCATTTTGTGTTCACTAATATTCGAGTTAGTTTGATCATTTGAAACATTTAAGTGTGACAGTATTGATAATTTACTAAAAGTGTTCATGCCTTCCTGATGTAGCTGGCCTTTACCTCCGTCTTGCTGCGTAGCCCCTTGTGTACGGCGTCCAAAATGGTGTGTTGGACAACGTCCCTGAAGATCTGCTCTCCGGCGCCAGCTTCTGCCAGCTGGCTTATTACCGCTGACAGACACAAGGTGGCGTTGTCTCCCAGAGACATATCACCAAGCTGCAGGGATTTGAAACCTCTAGCTTGAATCCAGCAAAAAAACAACAACAATTGAGTGCTCAACTTTCAACACCTCATAAGTGTGGAAGCAGTTGTGTATGACTGTGCCGATGTAGTCCAGGTCCAGCGTCTTCATCTCTCTCACGTGCCTGGTGGCGTCCTGGAAAGCTGTCAGGCGCACGTCGAAGTAAACCTCATCCAGGTGGCGACTGTCAAAGGCGTTGAGCTGCAAAGTCGCAGTTACGTATCAGAGGAAGAAATCCTTTTTATGGATATTTTTGCGTGTGGTCTTACCTTGGTGGCAATGTCAGTGATGTACGTCAGCGAAGGATCCAGGTCTGACAGAGTCTAGAACAGTGGTTCTCAATTATTTCCCTGTTATGACCCCGCCCCGCCCTATTGACAAAAATGTTTCAGACACCCTCCCCGATTTGAAATATAGACTGATCGGGAAACTGAAACCAGGAAAATGCAACAAAATGGACAACTATGAAGCATGCGAGCATATTAAGAGTCCAATTGCATGTTGAGTACAATAAATGTGTACATGTTGACAAGTCTGCCGTAACATTGAAAGTACTCCCTGCCTCTCACGCCCCACCCCTAATAGTTTTATATCTATATATGAGAAGCACTGGTCTAAAAGTCATATGGAGCGCATGATAAAATACCAGCAATAGATGCTGCAGTGTCCCCGTGTGTGTACCTGGAAAACGCTGGTGAGCGCCTGCCTGGGCAGCCTGTTGTGAATGACGGAGAAGAGCTTGCTGAGCTGCTGCAGGAAGGCTGAGGGCTGCATGCACTGCGGCAGCAGGTTCTGCACGGTGGCCAGGATGTCAAGTTCTGTCTCCTGAAATGAACAGAGTCAAGTCATTCAGGGCATATAAAAAAAAAAAAAAAAGTAGTGTATGTGATGCAGAATCTTACTTGAGGGTTGTTGCCTTTCTGCAGGTAAGGCAGTAAGAGTCTGATGAGCGTTGAACTCTGCTCCTTATCACTGACAAATCGGCTGATCCTGGTGTGATGTTTACCCCCCCCCCCAAAAAAAAACAGTCGGACTCGGAATGCGGACAAAAGTGGAGATGGATGGATGAAGCAAGACGAACTCACTTGGAGAGAATGCAGAGTTCCTTAGACACTTGCGGACGAAACTTCTTCTTCTTGAGCCTGTCGGTGTTGCGGACCACTCCACTGAGGTACTGCAGCAGGGTGGGGATGTGAGGCAGGAGCAGCCTGGAGCCCTGTGGTAATGAGTCTGAAAGAGACGATGTGCATATAAAGATGATATATTCACCTCCACTAGGGGGCAGACTTGCATGGAGCTACTCAGATTGCCAATCAAGGATGTGTCATATTAATATTTGGCAGCCACTGATTGTGCAAGTTTTCCTACTTAAAACAATGACAAAGGTGTGAAATGTTCATCCTGGGTGCACTCCAACTGTGGGTAAAATTATTCAGATTGTGTGATTTTTAAAGAAAGGATATTTGGTCAATGACTAAAGTTCAGCTCAGTACTTTGTGATGTAACCTTGGTTGGCAATGACAAGAGGTCAAACGTCTCCTGTAGATCTTGCTGGTATTTTGGCCCATTCTTCTCTAGATTGCCGATGTCTTTGGGGCTATCGCTAGACAACACAAATCTTCTATTGGCTTAAAGTCTGGAGACCGGCGAGGCCACTCCAGGACCTTCAATGCTTCTTACGGAGCCACACTTTCATTGCCCGGAGGTGTGTTTGAGATCGTCGTGCCATGTTTCATCTTCAAAGCTCTCACTGACAGGAGGCCCCATCCTTTCCTTAATATGGATCAGGCAACCTGTCCCCTTTGCAGAAAAGCAGCCCCAAAGCATGATCTTTCCACCCCTATGCTTCATAGTGCGTACGGTGTTCATGGGATGCAACTCAGCATTCTTCCCCCTCTAAACACAAGTGGAGTTAAAACCAAAACGTTTGATTTCAGTCTCATCTGATCACATGACATTCTCTCAATTCTCCTCTGGATCACCCAGACGGTCGCGAGCAAACTTCAGACGGGCCTGGACATGTGCTCGCTTAACCAAGGGGACCTTTCGGGCACTGCAGATCTGAATCCATTACGATGTAGTGTGTTACTAAAGGTAACCTTTGTTACTGGCGTCCCGGCCCGCTTCAGGTCATTGACCAGTTCCCACCCGTGTATTTCTGGGCTGATTCCTAAGATCTTGCATGAAGCTGCAGGTCGTGGGAGATTGTCAGTGATCATCTTGCATTTTCCAATAATTGCTCCAGCAGTTGATGTCTTCTCGCCAAGCTGCTTGACTTGTAGATTGGCTCATGTCTACACTTTTGTCCCTGGTGTCGTTAGACAGCTCTGTAGACAGCAGTCTGAGTGTTTGAAGGTGCGTACAGGGGTCTTCTCATACAGAAAATCAATACTGGTAACCAAAGATTCAGCCAATGAGTGGAGGATAGAAAAGCCTCTTTAAAAAAAAGTAGTAACAGGTCTATGAGCCCCACCAGTCTTGCATCTTTGAAGGTGCCAAATACTTACATTTTACTCAAGAATTTACAAACCATTGAAAAATTAAATCATACAAAGTGAATTCCTGGATTTTTGCTACTCCCTCACAGTTGAAGCGTACCTATGATGAAAATCACAGACCTCTTTCATTGTTTTAAGTTTGGGAAAACTGCACTGTAGTCCTTAACAAACCTGCAGCGAGGCCGTCCTCTGCAGGTTGCGGGAACACACAGCCGTCTACGCTCAACGCTGTCTCCATTTCCGTGGCGTCAAAGTCCTCTGTGGTTGCCAGGGACTCAGCTATGTCCATAACCACGGCGATGGTGGCCGGGGAAACGTTCTTGGCGGAGAGGAGGGCGAAGACGTTTAGGAGGACGTCACACTCAGGGTGGTCTGGGCGCTGCTTGGCCAAGAGCGGGAAGTACCTAAAACAAACGTGCAGACAAGAGGAATTGGTCACTACTTTGGCTACACTGAACGATGGGGAACATGACAGAAGCAGACCTGGCATTTTTGCACCACACGTGGATGAGCTTCAGCAGTGGCGTGGGCGAGTAAGTGCTCTCTGTTTTCAGGCGACTCAACTAGAGAAATAAAACGCATGAGTTAACAAAGCAGCGTGAGAAGTGCTTGTTTTTGCATAACGTGCACCTGAGGCCAGACAGCGGCCATGAAGATGCCTCCCAGCTGATCGGGGACAAAGCTGAAGGTCTCAAAGTTGCTGAAAAAATCCTGGATCCTCAGGATGCCGAGTCGCCTCAGGTTCTTCAGAGGACTGATGCAACCTGGCCGCACCTACAGACCAAACAGGAAGTTAGCGCTCATATAATATAACCAAAAAAGGACACATCACCATCCGTCTCGCACCTGTTCCCTCCTCTCGAGCACGGCAGACACAGAGGCGGTGACGCACAGCAGGATCTGCAGCACTTTGGGCAGGTATGCTTCGATGAGGTGACCCAGTTTCTGGATGACTACGTCGATGATGTTCAGCAGGCTGTGCTGACGCCCCAGCGGCAGCACAGCGCCTATGTCGGTCTCGGCCAGCGCCCTCTCCACGGCAGCCAAACAGGAACCTGAAGAAGAAAGCAAGGGCGGGATTTGTATTCTATTTGTACGCAAACCTTTCAATGTGACATTTCTCAGTTAATGAGCAAATGAAGAGCAGATTTTTTTTATCAATATTCACAAATGTTAACGGCACATATCACTTATTATCTGACGCCATCCTTGTCAGCCATTATGAGTTTTAGTCCTCCAATTCATTTTGTTAGTTGGAATTTAGCTCAGTTAGACACAATTCGTGTTATTTATGGCGGTGTTTCACGGCGGTGAGTGACAGGGAGAAAAGCTCTCACTTGATTTAAATGTAAGTTTGCATGTATAAATCTGAGTATTACAAGGCATGTCTTTTTCAGGTCTCATATTGGGGTCAACACGGTAGTGGGGAGATGCCTTTCCAGCAGTCTTACCCTGGGTATGGTGGCAGACGGGCTCCAGCAGCAGGTTGATAAACATCCCCAGCTCCTCCGTCTGGCAGCTGGCCAGGAAGCGCAGGATGATGGAGGAGCGCGAGGCGGCGCTGGCCTTCCCCTGGAAGCGACTGCCGCCTTTGCTGCGCAGACGACCAAACAGAATCCTGGGGGAGAAAACAAAAAGGATGACAAAAGGTGGGCTAAAACAGAAACAGACACACACACATTGATACCTCATGAGTAATGGAATGAGTCCAGCTCTGTGAGAAGCATCAACAACTCCTGTTTCCTCGCAGATGTTAAAATGGACAATTTCCTCTTTGAAGTGCTTGTCGTCCAGCAGCCTCTCCAGATTCTCCCTGAAAACACACGTTTACATTATTCCATCAGAATACACCTGTCCTATATGGCCAAGAGCCGCCTCCTGGGACGATTAAAGGTTTGGTAAAGCGATAGCTAAAGAACCACGGGAACGCCAGGTCAACATTCCTAGAGCTTCCCATCCCAGATGCTCACAAAGGGCCCATTGTGGAGAAAAACATAAGAAGAGACTCCTGACTTACTTGTATGGGACTATGCTCGGGTCTTTGTACGTGAGAACACAGTCCAGAGCCACCCGCTGGATTTGCTGGTCCTGATGGCAGAGGAGCTGCGAGCGGAAACACACAAGAAGACCTCGATTAGAACCGCTTATACAACAAGCCAAGCATTTTAGACACGTGCGTCATTTTAGGCCATTACTTGGTAGTAGAGTTCTGTCAGGCTGCTCTCCATGTAGAGCGAGCGGGGGTTGGCAAATTTGGCAAAAACATTGAGGTGGGCGATCAGCTGTCTGGAAGGTGGAAATGGAACAATTACAATTTCCTGTTATAAAATACATACAGGTCTGGAAATAAAAGTCTTACCATAAATAAACAAAAAAAATTGGTCCTAAAATAAACACAATTGTTTAGGATTATATTCCCCAATCCAATACACATTTTAATGGACATTCTGCTAAATAGCCTTGATTTGTCAAATTTGTGTTATTTAATGTTTCACAAGTGTTGCTAAATGTGTTATTATTTCTATTTTATTTTCATGGGGTTTTTGTGGCATTATAGATAAGCCATTACATTTATTTGACCTAATTGGCTTCCAAGTCTTACTTTGCGGCCGCTCTCCGTGGTGGCGCTTTCCTCTTCTGTTCGCCCTCCTCCTCATCCTCATCCTCTTCCTCTCCCTCCGCAGTGGCGGACGACGTCTCCAAGGGAGCGTCGCTCTTTTTTCTCAGGTCTTGAGTGGGTGCCACCAGCAGGTCGGCGGGGTAAAACTCATTCCTTCAAACACCACCACATCAGAGCCAAGAATGTCACCACTGGGTTGAATAAAACAGGTCCTCATCAAACCTACCGGATGAACCTAAGCAGCAGAGGGCTGAGCTCCCGGCTGCGGGGTTCCACCCTGTCTGGGAACTGGGTCATAGCGCGCCACATCAGGCTCCGGAAGTTGGGGAAGTCCGTCCTGTCATTGGCCCCCGAGGCCAACTTGAGCTGCCGCAGGAACAGCACCCCCACATCACCGCTTTCGATGACGTCGCAGCCCGGCTCGCCCTGGAGGTGCAGTTCATCATCGCTTTCTTCGTCATTACCGCTCTCCTGTAGTTCTTTTTCTACAACACAGAGTGGACGGGGTGTCGGTTTCCTCAAGGAGAAGAAGTCTCCAACTTCTTTGCTGCACCAAAATCCATACCGGCTAATCCTGCCACCTGCACCAGATGTTCATGGTACACCATCCAGAAGTCTTTGTTGTCCATATTTCTAGCGTGGCTCCTGCACAAGCCATCAACATCAATCATGATCACTACTTTAAAAATAAAAGGCTAATTTTAAGTGTATGCGTGTGATGCTAACCCAAGAAGTTCAATAACGGGATCCCACAGTGGTCTGAAGTTGATGAACAGCATTCCTAGGAGGTAACGCAGCGGCACCTGGAAGGCACACGAAGAAGATCAATACTTGCTGCACATTTGAGGATATAATTCATCATTTCTACCTGCTGGAAGGCTCCGCGTGGCCCCTGCGGCAGGCTGCGCTGCACCAGGTCGTGCCGCAGCTTCCGCAAGTGCAGCAGCTTTTCTCTGTAGTCTTGAACCGTGGCTGGTACCAGCTCCGCCTGCAGGCACAAGGCGAACACCGGCTGCACATCCGCATTCTCATCGGGCTGGTAGAGAAGGACAACAATCTGTAAATGTCTCACAACCACTGATAATGACTGGAAAGCGTGATTGTGGCACCTCTTCCGGAGCAGGAAGCTGGGGCTCGAATTGCGAAAAGAGCCTCAGGGTTAGCAATCGCATCTAAAACAGACGACAGTATTAATAAAATAAAGCATTTTTAAAATCCCACAGTCAACCTGGTAAGCTACAACACCTTAGAAATGTTGGAGGACAGGTTGCCATGCAGGATCTGGTAAATGTCCTGCAGTGCATCATGGGACAGGTGCTCCAGAGCGCCACTGAGGGAGAGGCGGGTGTAATAAAGGTCGCCTAAAAGCAGGGATGACAGCTCTGACGGGAACTTCCTGCACAAACACACAACAAAACGGCGTTTGTGCTGGTTACTGAAGGACTGGACGTTTTTATAATTAACTGTAACGCAATATTCTAACCGTAGGATGGAGGTGATTTTGTCGACAGGGACCAAAGATAGCAGCTGGTCGGAGCTATCCAGAGTCAGGAGGCAGCAGAGGGCTTGTGTGGCCACAAATAGACCAGCTGGAGTGACGGAAAACGGGAAAAGTTTAGAGAAACGGTCTTGCAGAAGGTAGGTATCGTAACTGATAGGAATAATAAACAGCCAAAACTTGACGCTCTATGCCATCTGACACCTGCTCTTGTCTGCACAAACATTGCACATTCCTACTATTAAACTTTGGACAGGAGAAGTGCAAAACAAATACCTTTTCCCAATTTCTCCAACTGGATTTCACACAAGAGGTGGTTTAAAAAGGAAGTGACGGCGGGGAAGACATTAGCCGCAACCAGAGGCCTGCAGAACAAAAAGATGCACGAAGCAAACAAATCAAAATAGACCCGAGCTTCTAAAAAGATTAACTCAAGTTTGTCCATCCGGCCATTTTATTCCGCATATCCGGCCGCATCGCGGGGGAAGCATCTTAAGCAGCCCAGACTTCCTTCCCTGGCCACTTCGTCCAGCTCCTCTCGGCGGATTCCTGGGTGTTCCCAGGCCAGTTGTGAGACATACTCTCTCCAACATCTTCCCCGAGGCCTCCTACCTTCATATGTGCCCTGAACACCTCGCCATCCTAACCAGCTGCCTGAGCCTCCTCATCCGGCTCCTCTAAATGTGGAGGAGCAGCGGTTCTACTCGGACGGCCGTGCTTCTCGCCCTAAGGGAGAGCCCAGCCACCCTGTGGAAAAAACTCATTTCGGCCGCTTATACCCGCCATCTTACCCTTTGGGTCACTACCCAAAGCTCATGACCAAGGGTGAGGGTAGGAACGTAGATGGAGCGGTAAACTGAGAGCTTTGCCTTTCGGCTCAGCTTCCTCTTCTGCGTCATTGCAGACACCACACCAATCCACCCGTCCATCTCACGTTCCGTAGCTTTACATAATTTCCTATTAGACATTTGTTTTGCTATTGGAACTTAAATATTAAGGAGGTTCCTCTGCATTTGAAAAACAATATCAAACATGTAGTTGTTTTGGTCTTTTGGCGTTAGGGGTTGCTTGGTTTTCATGCCAGATGCCCCTCCTGACACAACCCTTTCATTTACCGTACATCTCCAATCTTTCAGATGCAATGAAAATGTTTCTTTACTACATCTAATTTTATGTAAATAAATATACATTTTTAAAAATAAGGCCCATTATTTTATTTAAAAAATAAGTTAGAAATCTCACAGTTTTTGCATGTTTCTGTTTGTGGTGAGCGGCGAGTCGCCCAACTTTGTTCGATTGTCCTTGAACTCACCATCTGGCTTTATTATTATTATTCCTGTTTTTCATTATATCAGTGGTTCTCTTTTTTTTTTGTCATGCCCCCACACGGGACAGAAATGTTTTTGTGTGTGCGTGCGTGTGTATTACCTGAGGTGTGGCAGCAGCACCAGTGCACTCCAAGGCAGCGACAGATCCGTGATAGGCCCGTTCTGCTTCTCAGGAAGTGCAAGGAGGGACAGAACCATTTCTGGCACGGCAGACTGGTCTAGCATTCCACTGACCGCCTCGTTGTGAGTGGACACGCTGCCAGTGTGAGAAGTACACCATTTAATTAATTTAATTTTCTCACTTGTGCAGATTTGTGAACCTTACCCGCTAGTCTGTCCTGTGAAGAGCAGTGGGTATGTCTCAAAGGCCATGGAGCCATCTGTAGGGGGCGGGGCTTTGGCCAGAATGAGGCTGACTAGGACCTCCAGGGCGCGGTGGCGAGACAGGGGGTCGCCGCAGGCAAACAAGCCGGCGGTGAAGCGCAGGAGAGTGGGCAAGAAGAGCTGGAGGGGGGAGAGAGGGATGTTAGGGGAAGACAAATGAGGCAAAGAGTGGTGATGACTTACCTGCTCAAACTGTTTCATGGTGAACATCTCCTTGGTGAACTCCAGGATCAGATCTTCTCCCAGTGTGCTGCCAAACGCCTACAAAATCAAGACCTCTGGACGTGAGATGCAAATAAACCACACCACTAGGTCCAGAATCTAACATGAGGAAGTGTACTTTGTGGATGATCTCTTGGATGAAAGCGTTTGGGAGGCTGACGTTCTCCCCGAGAAGCAAGGAAGAGACAATTTGGAGAAGCAGCCGTGAACAGGAAGCTGGGAGTGCCGCACTCTGAATCGCACGCAACACGGTCTGCAAGACAGAAGACAACAACACGGGGTGACGAGTTGGACTTGAAATGTGTTTTTCGTGGACGGTGTTCTCCTTGTACCTGGCAGACGTCCTCTGGCTTAGTGATCTTGGCTCCATCTTTGTGAGACACTAAGGTGTGGAGGATGAACAGCAGCCTTTGGAGCTGCTCCCCTGCTGAGTCAGCTTCTTCTCCCTTGCCCTCCATGACGGCATAGACCTCTGCCACACTGGCCTGCGGAGTCAAAGACACGTTCAGCACGCATTTGTAGACACGTTAGTCTTCTGGGATGACCATACCGGACAACAATAGAGCTAAAAATAAAACAATACGGTCCTGAATGGAGAATCTCTAAAGATAACAGGCCACATCTTCCGTTGAACTTGCACACCATACCTGTAGCGACTCCCAAAAAACCAAGAAGTGCTCCTTCTCCACGTAACCGGCTGCAGCCTTGGCCGTGTGATCCAAAGCATCTCGCACCAGGTCCCACGGCAAAGGGACTCCCGGGCTGGTGGCGGGTCCGAGCTTCCGCAGAAAAGTGGGTACAGCCTTGGAGGGTAAACGTGTGTCAGTATGACTGAGGACGGGACACATGAGCAGCACTGTAGGATCTCACAGTTGCAGCACAGGAGTGAAACATGTGCCGCACTCCTTTGCACATCTCGAACAGGAGCTGGCCGACTCCCTCTGCCTTGTTGGGGTGCCGCCTCAGGTCGGAGAACACGTGAGTGAGGAGGGCATCGAGATCTGGGACCTACACGACACAAAAATGCACGCTCAGTAAAACACAAGGAATGTTTGGAGGCCAGTATGTCACCCACCTTTCTCATCAGATACGTAAAGCTCTCTGCTGCAAACTTGCGGATGTGCTCCTTCTTGTGCTCCAACAGCGTGCTGTACAAGCTGAAACCCAAGATGATTTTTCACTGGTAAAAACCAACAAAAACCTAAATTCTCACTTTGCACCTCATTTCTGGAAATATTTGGGATGATGTTATGAAAGCGCTGTTTCATAACAACATTGATTTGGGTGCATGATTGTGTTTACAGCATTATTTGTAGAAATAAACCATTATTATGATCATTACTTTTAAATCATGGGTATAACTGTGCAATATACTAACATTTAATGAGACGAACGTACACCTTTGGTCCTCCGAGGTGCCTCGAGGGATAATTATTGACAGTGAACCTGTACAGTCAAATGGTCTCACCTGTATATGTTGACCATGTCTTTCACCATGAGCCGCCACAGGTACTTGTACAGGTAGGAGAGGCAGGTGAAAGCCCACTCCAGCACCTCTGTCTCTTTGGTGTCCAGCATGGATGTGATCAGAGTGAAGAAGTCCGGGAAGTGAGGGTAAAAGTCCGTCTGCAGGTCTCTGGCCAGCTGCACCACGAGGCTGCAAGTGAAGAATCGAACAGGACACAAACATAAACAAAATGCTGCCAATTCAAATGTTAGAACCACACGTTGCAATGTGAAAAAGCATAAACACACACAAACCGCAGCTTGAGAAAGGTAGAACTTTCAACTGACTGACTTGGATCCGATTCCCTTGGTGATCCTGCACCATCTCGCCGTCGCATCTCTTTGATGGCGACGTTGTCGGCATTTGCCCCCATCAGCCCCTTAAGTCGATACACGCTACACCGAAATATAAAGAAAGTCCACTTACTCCAGCAGAGGTTCATAGGCAAGACTGCTCTTGACCGCCAAGTGGGTTTTCAGACTCTCCACTATGAGCTTCTGATGGAAAACCAGCATGTTGAATGACTGGCTCTTGCTGGAGACCTCCTTCAAGAACGCAGCTGGAGAACACACACATCATCCATGATCCCTGATGGCAACACAATCGCATGCGGTTTTGTACATACTGAAGTTTTCCGTCAAGTTGAGGTCTCTCCATTTTGTCAGGCCCTCGTAGAAGTAGGTTTCTACTTCCTGCGTGGGAGGGGGGGGAAACACCATTACGACGGGAAAAAGCCCATTTAAGTGTGTTTGAGCAGGGCTTGCCTCTGCGTACGACCCGGTTCTGTCGATGCGGTGGATGACGTCGACGTCGACGTTGGAAAGCCTTTCGGCAAAAGTGAGGAACTGCCAGAAATGGAGTAGTTTGGAGCGTTAGCATAGCCGCAGCGAGGCTAGGTGCGTGGGGTTGCTAGCTCGCAGGGATGCTAGCCACACACGCGCTTGGGGAGCGTTATATACATAGATGCACACATAATGAACAAGCTCTCCTTGAATGTGCTCTTACCCTGTAGGTGTTCTCAGATTTGTGGTAGGAAGATTTGGATTTCATCTTCATCTTCGCCTCGCCGCGTGTGTCCGACTCACTCACAAGTCGTCCCGCGCCTAAAAAATATGCATGTAGCCCTTCAATTAGTTGCTCTGACTCGAAAAACAGTTCCACACACGCCGACAACACGGGGCGGCCATGATAGACAAAGCATCATGGGAAAAAAAAAAATGCGTACACGCGCGAGCGAGAAGACGCCCTCTGTTTTACTTCCGCTTTCGTCAGCGCGTTCCCCGCCTGTGCTTCCGGGTTCGCTGTGGAGCCCCGCGAAGATGGACACGTTAACATTCAAGTCCATTCAGTCACTATAGTTGAATAACTGGACAAAATGTTCTTGTTTAAATCTATTCGTAACAATTTAGGGCAGAATGGCAGTGTAAGGAAGGAAAGAGAGTTTCAGCTGGCACGGCTAGTTTGGCCACATCAACAACTTTTAAAGGCGGACCGGTGTAGGGTTTGAGGAACAAAACATTGAGCACGTGAGTCACACTTGGACCGCCGTTAGCCGGGATAGCTTGAGCATTCCTCCCCCCCCCCCGCCCCTCCCTTCTCACCGCACGTGCGAGCCTCCCGCGCGGTTCTGGCAGTGTCCCGCCACGCTGACTGCCAGCTTCCTGTCAGTCATCCCTCCAAGGTGGAGTTGGCCCCATCCTTACAGATTGTCAACACGGAGGGAGGCTGAACTTTTGGGAGTGAGTATATTAACACAACACGAGGAGAGATTTCTCGTACTCTTCAGCCAGTCATTGTAATCATTTTTCACGATTACAATACATTTAATAATATGTTATGTAAACTATTATTTTGTTTTATTATTTGACTATTTCAATTGTAAATAAAAACTGCTTAACTGAATTGGCTTGTCATTACCATTTCTGGCCACTAGATGACACTAGACAGCCTGACACCCCGAGAGGAGAGTTCACGTTTGTCCTTTTAAAACATACTATTTCATAAGCATTTTTGTCATTAAATACAAAAATGATTGTTGTACTTTCTGTATTTTTTATGATATTATTTATAATTGAGTCAATAAATAAAAAGCAAGCTAATGCTTCATTTGACTTGAAAGTACACTGTATCATTCGAGATCCAGCACAAAAAACAACTTAAAAAGCACAGTGATGTGTATGTTATGTGTACATTTCTACAGCTTTGACCCGAACCCACTGAGGCGGCGCACTTTCTGGACGGTAACCTTTGGCGGTACGTTTGTCTGGGTCAGCATCTACGGGATAAACCAGGCTCCGGTTCTGCGATACATCTCCTGCAAGAGCGTCACTCATGCCAGGCTGTCCGTTTCATTTTCACACACCTGACCGGCCACATTCGGAGGTGACTTAATGGCGTTTGTCTCCTGCGTAACAGATCATTGTTCGTCAACCTGATAGGCCTGTGGTGCATCTTGCTGTCGTCAGAAAAACCGTGACCCATGGACGTCCGGGATGGTGCCTGCCCCAGATCAGGTGGGGTGAAGTGGGAAATGTACATGTTTACGCTATAATGCTTGCTACTTCCTTATTGAGTGACTGTCTCCATGCATAGGCCTCCATCAGCATCTTTGGCGTCATTGGAGGTCCTTTACTTGGACTCTTCTCCCTGGGTATTGACCAGCTTCAATTGGACCTCCACCGCTCTGCCGGCAAACACAAGCCCCATTGCTGCCTCTCTTGTGCAGCTCGGTGATGACAGGTAAGTGGATCCCACCACAGAAAGTTAAAATCACCCGCATATTTGTGTTTTGTTCCCCGTCTGCAAGGAATCTGCTGACGGATAGCCGGTTCTCAATGTCCTACCTTTACTTCAGCACCATCGGAACCATAACAGCTATCATTCTGGGCCTCCTAGTCAGCCTTTTCACGGCTACGACCGCTTTTTCAAATCTCTTCATCTTAAACAATTATGCTTTTTTAATCCCAGGAGGTTGGAGGCACAGATTAGATTCAAGGCTGACCTTCATGAAAAGAGACTCCACTCTTTGTATGAATCCCACCATGTGAGCCTGCCCATAATTTCTCACTATCTGCTTTTTCCCGCTCAAGTGTGTGGCAAGACGGGGCAATCTCGACCTGACGCAGGACGAAGAGAAGAAGCTCGGCAACATTAATCTCACATTCTGGGCCACTGAAGCGGACTTCATGAAATGCAACACGCCTGCATGAGATGTTTTATGTATTGACGGCCCATAAACCATTGCAAAACAATCCTATTTCTTTACAAACTTGTTTGTTTATAGTTTGCTATTGAGGACAAAGTTGCAGTTGCCGGAATCACCCGCCAATTACCAGCATAACATCCACTGTTGGATAAACATTTCGTGTTTACATACCAGACTGTACTTACAAATATACACATTTACATTCCCGTGCCACACATGGTGTTCACACAAAAAACATGACCTCTGAGGCAAATCCAAAGCCTCATGGGGAATCTGTGGTTGTTTAGTGCATACTGAGACATGAGTGTGCAATTGCACCGCAATCAACACCCTGTTGGAGGTCGGCAGATAAAGGTGAACTACTTTTCCGGTTCGTAGTACCTCTTCTTCATGGCTCTGTACTTCTTGAGGAAATAGAGAGCCTCCAGCTCCTTGATAACAAACTCCCCGCGCCCCACAAGCTTTCTGATCTGTTCCGGGTCCGTCGCGTCTTTGTTCTTCATGAAGGCCGACTTCAGGCGCTGTCGGAAAAAGGCTGGACCTTCGGGGTAGTCCCGACCCAGATGCAGCAACTTTGGACACACGGGATGCGTCGTAAACACCACTTCCGGTACAACAACAGGAAGTACGTGACGCTCGCAATGACGCTAGCATTTCGCACTTACGTTCTTGTACAGCCTAATAACTTGACTTTTCAGAGGGTTGGCCATGTGAGAGAGGTTGTGATAACCCTGCAACGAAAAGAAAGGCCAAACGAGAGAACATGGCTGCATATTTGCTCGTGGTAAAAGAGAGGAAAGCAAGACAGCACAGCGCAGAGCTAGCTTTAGCATTAGCATTAGCTAAACAGCAGCGTCGTATTAACAAGCACGTTTGGAATCTAAACGGCTCCAGCAAACAATGTTACAAATGAACATACCGACGTCGCTGCGAGAAGTGTATATTTTGAAATGAGATGCTAATCAAGGGGAGGTGTGGACTGCACTATTTGCCCTTAGTGGTAGCGGCGGCTGTCCAGGCAGCCTGCCGTACATCGTTCCTTGTGTCGCAAACACGAACAACAATCACTGACGTAAACGCCTCCTTGCTTCAGTGGCTACAATCACGGTAAAACGGGGGTGGCTTATTTATTTCAAGGCGGGGATTAGAATGCAGTTTATACTGTATCAACGTAATATAAGGATATATGAAATGCCTTTTGAACGCGGACCTCTTGTGAGAGTCACGTAAATGTCGGTCCCGGTTGCGTATGAAACATGCTGCTGCGCTCCTATGCTGAGCATTACGGCAGCCGTTTCCGCGTGGTGGTAACCATGGAGATCAGCCGCAGTGCGCGAAGGCGTGGAGTTTGGTGGGCGACAGGAAGACGAATATAAAGGGAAACACACTGAAAGGTGGGCGGGATGTGACGGACAAGCGAGAACACACTTAGCTAGCAAGGCACAAACTAGCCAGACACTGAAATAAGCTGACTTTGTGAAAAAATCTTGACGTTTAACTTTCCTAACTTGTGCCCCCCCCCGCCCCCCCCCATACTTTTCCTCAGAGAGCCTCTCCGAGCCCATCATGGTGAGTTGAATCAGTCAAGTATGTCTTGCTGTTTGTTCTTACCCTAACACTAGCCTTCCCTATCTGGGATGGCGTGTTGTGGATTCCCGCCTCTACAAATCTTCTGCGACTAAATGAAAGGCCCCGAAGAAGGTATGAGCAAAAAAAGGTCTACTTTCATCTTCTGCCGACTGACAAAAAGGCAGCCAGCACGTTCTCGGTGTCGTTCCCTGCACGCAGACGCCCTAATCCAGGTGTTTCTTATGCTCAGACGAAGAAACCCAAGCTGACCAAAGCTGAAAAGGCAAGGCTGAAGCAAGAGGAGGAGGAGAGAAGGCTGCGGGAGGAAGGTACTGCGACAGCACTAGTATTAAATGAAAATGTCCTTCTCATTCCCAGCTACTTTTGCTTCGCAGAGGAGGCTCGTATTCGGGCAGAGAGGGAAGAAAAGGAACGATTAGAACGACAACGAAAGCAGGAGATCTTGGACATGCTCGAGGCCAAGGTGCCCCACAAACGTGCGTGTGCCTGACGACATGTTTGTAATGTTTGCGCGCTGCTTTGCCGGCAGGACTTCCAACGCAGAGATGGGGAGCTGGAAGAACTTCGCTCCGTACTGGAAAAGAAACACAGTGCTGTCACCCAGTACAAAAACGACGTGACCGAGAAGTCCAAGGTGCGTGGTGCCGTCTACGTCTGAATGCCCGCGTTGATTCCGGCGTGTGACGTTTGTGTCTCTGCAGTGGGAGAAATACATGCAGTGTGGCAACATGCCAGACTCGCTGGTGCAGCCGGATATCAACACCTTCATCAGCTTGTGGCGAGATGACCCAAACTGCAGCGTCACCTCTGTGCTCCGGCAATGTAACGTCGCCCTACAGGTCCGCCCATCTGCACCTCACTTCTTACTTAGGGGCTCGGTCGCAGTAACTCCTGTCTTTGCCAGTTGATTGAGGAGCTGGAGGAGCTGCTCAGAAGCGCCGGCAGCCTAAAGGAACTTCTGACATTCCAGGAGGCTGTCATACACCTGCAGGAAATGGTCTACACCAAAATTCTTCACATGGCCGCAGAGATCCTGAAGGTGCACTCATACTGTAGATTGCACCGATTCAGCTTCTTTCAGTACATCTAATGAGCTTCAATGCAAAATGTTTATAAACATCATCACAAGAAATAGGAGTGAGGTTTGGGCATGCTTGATGCCAGTTTTTCCAGGAGGCTAGAGGGAATGTTGCTCCAGGTGGTGAAGATGGCGTCCACTGCCTGGAACTCATGTCTATTTTTCCATTCATCCCCAAATGTTCTCCACTGGATTGAGATGAAGGGAACATGCAGGATGAGCTTGAGAAGTGTCGACCCGTCATGAGGGATGCCCCCTGCAACATCTCCACATAGCCGGCTGCCGTTTGACGCCCCTGCGCAAAGCCAAGCTCCCTTGTTCCATTGCAGAATCATGATGTTGCCGTGTGGAGAACATCTCAGGCGGGCTCTCCTTGTCGTGCCTGTAACGTTGAAAGCCATCTGGACTGTCAAGGGGGAAGAAAACCTTATTCCACCTTTCAATGTCCCATGCTTGCAAATTCCAAACCATGAAGGAGACGAGGAGATTTTTTTTGGTTCTTAAAAGCCTTCTCTAGCAAGTGCTGGTTGATGGTTATTGGGCTGCACTTGGCACCGGTAACAAGATTCAGACAATCAGGAGTGTTTTATTTAGGAGATAATAATAAATATATCATTTTAAACCATTTGGATATGTTCTTGTAATACAATAAAGAAAGAAATACCTACGCATATTTAATAATACAATTAAATGCGTACATTTTCTTGCAGTAAATTAGTGGCTGAATTACGTCTAGCAATGATAGATTGAGTGAATAAAAGGACTTCAACTGGGGTGTCCCTGCACCCCCGAAGTGTCTGTTAAGTGCATGTGTCCTCTTCTTGTCATCCAAGGGGGCCAGTGCCAACATCGACACCGAGACAGGCAACATGCAGGCTGTGATAAAAGACCAGAACTTGACGATGTGTCTCTGGGCAAACCTCGTGAGGAATCACAGGTAATAAGTAACCCCAGCGATCTTTTCGTAGTCACCTACCCTTGTCGGCTTCTCACGTGGTCTCTCAGGTTTAAATGTCTGAACTTCGAGGAGGTCGGGATGGGATTTGAGCTGACCAAGCAGCTGGCGGCGAGCAACATCACCGTGCGGATCCTCCACACGCGCTACGACCACCTGTCCATCCTGTCCAGGATGACCCACATGAAAATGACCCTACCCTCCTTCAAGTCGGTCCAATCCCCATTTAGCACACTAAGAGGTGTTTCTAATATTTCACACAGCTTTTTGTACCAGATCTCCTACCACAATGGAGGAGGTTCCACCCGAGCAGGGGGAGGCAAAGGAGAACCGGGAGGAGGTTCTGGAGGAGGACACGGATGCTAAGCGGCAGCAGGAAACTGTGGAGGATGAGGAGAAGCCCACCCAGGAATTGGAAGGAATTAAGGTAAAAAAAGCAAACACCTTGCTGAGTGTTCCTGGTCCATCGCCTGTATGTCTCTACTGCAGAATTCTGAAAGCCACATGTCAAGAACCAGCAACCCACATCCAGAGGATGGAGACAGTCAGATCCAAACACAAGTGGAGACACTTGCAAGTAAGCTTGACCCATCTCTCATCCATGAGCTGTCACTTCTCTTCTCTATCTTCTACTGTCCAGCGGACCGCAGTTCTCCTCTCCTGGAGGAGGCCATGGAGGACGCCGGCGAAGATCTCAATGTGGTGGACTTAATGCAGTATACACCTCTGGGTGGAGTCTTCTACTATGAAGTGTTCCGGCTGCCGCCCCAGGCTCACCTGGTCAGGGGCTGGGAGATCCAAATGGTGAATTCACACCCAAAGGAACATTTGTTTGTGTCCTGTCACACAGAACATCACAGGTGCCTTCTTAGCTTTCAGACCCCGGCTTGCAAGCGTTCCCACACACCATTGAAAAGTCCAATCCAACAGAGGAAGAAGACGCTACCTCGCATCTCGTTGGACTGTCTGTGACGCTCCCGGATACTGTTGTCTTCTTGGAAACGCCTCAAGTGGGGCGCTGGGATGCAGCAGGTAGCCGATGACGTATTTTAAAATCATTTTGTCCGAGTAACTCTCAAGAGGGCCGTTAAATGTGCCCCCGATGACAAAAAATGTCCCAAAAACTGCTGTGAAAATATCATAGTTGAATATTTGTCTCCTCTTCAAATGAGTGAACCTTTGAAAGCTATTTCAGCCTGGAATATATGTATCAAATATGATTTATTTAAAGGACAAAATGACAAAAAAAAGCCAGGTTCTCAAAAACCTCTGTAAATTTTTCAATATTATTATATATTTTTCTACTGTAAATAAGTGAGTATTTCCAATGTCCCCAAATACTAATAATATTTGTTGGATTATTAGCCCTTTAAAGGCCAGCATGTTTACAAAACTTCACTGTTTTTATTCTACAAAACCAAAAAAACCATTGAAAAGTATTTGCATTATCAGGCCTTGAGATGGATCAACGATTGGCACTTTGGCAGCAACCTTGATTTTAATGCATTCTTTTTTTCCCTACTGTATCAGATTTCAAAATAAACTTGAGCTAATAATAATGACCAAAAATGTCATGTCCCAAAAAAACTGCTGTAAAAATGTCAAAAGTCAAATGGTAATTCTATTTGTGGGATTTCAAAACTGGGATTTTTGGGGCTCCATGCAAGATCAAGCTCAAAATGATCACAAGAACGGTGAGCAAAAATCCCAGAACCACACAGAGGGACCTAGTGAATGACCTGCAGAGAGCTGGAACCAAAGTAAGAAAGGCTACCATCAGTAACACACTACGCCTCCTGGAGTGACAGACATGCCCCCCTGCTTAAGCCTGTACATGTCGGAGCCCGTCTGAAGTTTGCTAGAGAGCATTTGGATAATCCACAAGAGGTTTGGGGAGAATGTCATATGGTCAGATGAAACCAAAATAGAACTTTTTGGTAAAAACTTAATTTGTCGTGTTGGGAGGAGAAATAATGCTGAGTTGCATCCAAAGAACACCATACCTACTATGAAGCATGGAGGTGGAAACATCATGCTTTGGGGCTGTTTTTCTGCAAAGGGACCAGGACGACTGAGCCGTGTAGAGGAAGAACATTAATGGGGCCATGTATTGTGAGATTTTGAGCAAAAATCTCCTTCCATGAGCAAGGGCATTGAAGATGAAATGTGCCTGGGTCTTTCAGCATGACAATGATCCCAAACACACCACCCAGGCAACAAAGAAGTGGCTTTGTAAGGTCCTGGAGTGGCCTAGCCGACGTCCAGATCTCAACCCCAGAGAAAATCTTTGGAGGGACTTGAAAAACCGTGTTGCCCAGCGACAGCCCCAAAACATCACTGCTCTAGAGGAGATCTGCATGGAGCAATGGGCCAAAGTACCAGCAACAGTGTGTACAAACCTTTTGGAGACGTAGAGAAGACGTTTGACCTCTGTAATTGCCAACAAAGGTTATATAAGAAAGTATTGAGAAGGACTTTTGTTATTGACCAAGTAATCATTTTCCACCATATTTTGCAAATAAGTTCTTTAAAAATCAGACAATGTGGTTTTCTGCATTTCTGTCTCTCGTAGCTGAAGTGTACCTAAGATGAAAATTACAGGCCAAGCGGGAGAACAATTGGTGGCTGACTGAATACATTTACCCCCCCCCAGAGAAGCACTGGAGGACAGACGGTATCAGCGACTTCTCTTACAACAAGCAGGAGGCAAAGATCTCCTTCAAGATGGAGTCCTTCTACCCTTTTGTGCTGTTGCAGCAAACCTACGCCAACTTTCCCTTCCAGAGCTGGGAGCTGCGGCCGCTGGGTCAAGACACGGCGCTCTTCAGCATCAAGGGGCCGCTCATGGCCCTCAGCATCACCATCAAGGTTGGGAGGGCAGTGGAGAAGATAAAATGGAGGGTGAGTTCTGACTATTCATGTGCCTGTTGTCCAGGGGAATCAGTGCATGTTGCAGTCGGAGCGGGAGGTCGGCCTTGCCGACCTCTTTAACCAGTGGATGAGTGGACCTGACCTGCAGCGAGCCATGCTCAAGGCGGGGATCAACATGTTTGTGAACGAGCACACCGGCAAGTTTGTTCCTTCGCACGGCAAGGTTTGCATCTCCAACTCTGCGGTGTCAAAGTTTATCCCCTTACAAAGACGTGAACCCTTTGCGAAGTCAAAACATGAAGATAGAAATGGATTGGACTGAGGGAAATAAGTATTTGATACCCGAGCAGGAAGCGTGGTAAGATGGTGACCACTGTTGATGAGATCGTTTCGGGAATGCGTCGAAGAAACACAAGATAAGAGGCAAGCTCCATCAAAGATTTCAGTCTCTGGACTTAAATTCCTTGGAAAATCTTGAAATGTCTGAAGGGTTTCAAAGGCTTGCTTTGCTCGGGGATCAAATCCAGGGCTGTCCAAACTTTTTCCACCGAGGGCTTGCCTTCTGAACAATCATCTCATGTGAGCTGAAAAAACCTTAAAACTAAGCGCGTAGAATTGCTCAAACTGGGCTGTCTGCAGGCCATTTGCGGGCAAAGGTTTGTCTGTCATTGCCCCTGGCATGTTATAAAAATAAAATAAAACACATAAAAAAACACCAAGAATAGAAGAACAAAATAAGACGTTTGGAGTTGAAAGTGTTTTTTGCCCTTTGATCAACTAATCATTAAACACTGCTCGAAAAAGATAAAGGGAACACTTAAACAACACAGTCTAAGGTACTGTCCACTTAGGAAGCGACACTGACAGTCAATCAAATGGAATAGACAACCGGTGGAAATTACAGGCAATTAGCAAGACACGCCCCAAAAGGGAGTGGTTCTGCAGCTTCTCAGTTCCTATGCTTTCTGGCTGATGTTTTGGTCACTTTTGAATGCTGGCGGTGCTTTTCACTCTAGTGGTAGCATGAGATGCAATCTACAACCCACAGAAAGGGGCTCAGGTAGTGCAGCACATCCAGGATGGTGCATCAAAGCAAGCTGTGGCAAGAAGGTTGGCCGTGTCCAGAGCGTGGAGGCGCTACCAGGAGACAGGCCAGCACGTCTTGATGACGCCCTCCACGTCCACATGAGACTTGGAGAAGGTTGTAGGAGGGCAACAACCCAGTAACAGAATTGCAGAATTGCACACTCTCCATAGGTAGCCTGACTGCAATTAGGTACCGAGATGAGATCTTCAGACCCCTTGGCAACCCAAATGCTGGTGAGGTTGGCCTTGGGTTCCTCCTAATGCAAGACAATGCTGCAACCTCATATGGCTAGAGTGTGTCAGCAGATCCTGCAAGATGAAGGCATTGATGCTATGGACCAGCCTGCCGGTCCCAAGACCTGAATCCAATTGAGCCCATCAGGGAAAACATGTCCCGCGCCATCCGCCATCACCACGTTGCAGCACAGACTGCCCAGGAGTTGGCTGATGCTTTAGTCCAGGTCTG
Organism: Oostethus manadensis; assembly: GCA_024372805.1. NCBI lineage: Eukaryota > Metazoa > Chordata > Actinopteri > Syngnathiformes > Syngnathidae > Oostethus > Oostethus manadensis. The sequence continues at coordinate 304,942 of QODF01000059.1, read as the reverse complement.
GGAGAAGACCTCAGGAGACTATCCACATCAACAGGAGCATGCTGTTGTAGGGAGGTCTTACAGACACATGGAGGCCACACACACACTGAACCTCATTTGATTATTTTGTTATTTTAGTGTTTCCTTTATTTTTTGAATGAGGTGTGTCCCAACTGTGTTATCAATTTTTGATTTTAATTAAAAAAGACAAAAAAAACCTGCGAGCCACAAATGGCATCCTGGCCGCACTTTGGACATCCCCCGCCTTAATCAAATATTACGGCCCAATGATTTCCACGTTAACAGAATTCACCGCCAAATGTGGAATCTCGCGGAAATCGGCATCATGGGAATAACATGCGGTCATCGTGAGAAGGAACTCTTGTGTGTGGAATTAGTTACCTGAGGGATGGCTCAACCGTGGCGGACTCTCATTACAAACACTAAACCAGCCGCTCCAATGTTGAAAGGACAGCCAAAGTTGGCAGATGCTCCACTTAGCTTGACTTCTGCTAGCTTCCATCCAGTCATGATCCGTGAATGGAAGCTAGTCTGCTTTTTTCACCTAAAATAAAAGATTTTGCACGCTCATGTTTTTTGTAAAGGGATAAAATTAATCATCCGGGGCTGAAAGTTACTCCATCAGTGAACACAAAATGTGCTCTGCAGGATCCTCTCACGGAGCACACGGCCTACGAGCAGATGTCCCTGGTTGCCTCCGTCTGCGCCTTCTCACAGAGCAAGTGGAACAGCCAATGTGGTGCCGAGCACATCATCATGAAGGTAGTTCTAGCGCTTTCCTCTTGTCTGCGTCGTGGTGTGATGAGGGCTCTCATTAGATGTTACCAGTAACGGGAGGGGTTGATGTTGACATTTAGATAAAAAACAAGGCAGGAAATGGCATCACCGGCAGCATCTGCTTCCGTCTTAGGTGTGCGAGCACCAGGGTCCAGCACCAGCACCCGACGACTTGTGGAGTCTCTACCTCCTGGGTGCTCAGAGGTTTCAGAAGCTGGAGATGACTGAGGCAAGCGGGGAGTTCTCCACCGACCACCATCCCAACAGTGAGTTTCACTCAACATTCATCCACTTGCTGCAGGACCACGTGAGCGCTGAAGGGATAAGTCGAAGCCGAGGGTCCAGCTTTCTCTTTGTGGACACCGTGCAGAATCTGCTTTGTGCCACCAGACCGCTCATGTTTTGTTAAAGCCAAATCGAGTACACGCCCTGTTGTAGAATGAGCTACTTTATTTAGGCGAAGCATCTTCTTGGCAACATATAAAAGTTCTTGACATCGTGACAACCACAGCAGAAACACAACTTTGGTGTTCAGACAATAATAAAATTAAATTGACATATCAGCCACTGCAAAAGTAGTTATAAATATTTAAAAACACGTAAAATGTTTTATTACCAGTGTTCATCAGCTTAAAAAGTTATAAAAAAGGACCCGGGTTTAAAAAGCCACTGTGTGGCACGTGGGAAGCTTGAGAGGATGTCGCACGAAAACAATCCCACAATGCTCTAATTGAACCCATTTTCATTACCGAGTGAAAACATAACGTGAAGGATGCTGAGCAACCATCAAATGTTCTCAGCAGGTTCCTTTAAACGACACGAGCACACTAGTTCAGCAAACGTGATGGACCAAATCCTCCATTTGGGTTAACCAGGCCCAAAAGTCCCACTGGTACCGCTTAGGTATCTTCAGGCACCACCAAGTGTCTTCTCCGTGTGGCACGGACAATTCCACACAGAAGGCTGACAGTCGGAGCACCATCCACTCCCTGGTCCGAGAAGGGCTAGACTGGGGGTTGTCCGTTATGCCGCAGGCCAGCGTAAGGCCACAGAAGCTGCTGGATGGTCATCCACGAGTCCCCGGTGCCCACAGGGGCTGCGTCCACTGCTGGCTGCATTACCAGGCTGGCCAACAGCGCTAGGAGGCCTAGTGATGAGGAGATGATCATGCTGCACCATCAACTGGCAAGTCCTAAAACGATCGGAAAGGAGCTGACCTGCCAGCACGAGCACCATCGCCAACCAAATCCAGAGCCCCCTGCTTCCCCGCGCCACTGCAGCCGCCGTCGCCACCCGGGAGGAAGTCAAGGTATGAGACAGGGACAGGCCCGGGTCGGAAGACGCCGGGATGGAGGAGCAGCTTGGACTGCATGGAAATAAAGAAGTAAAAAGACTGCACAGTTCCTAGAAAATGATGACAATGATGGACTGGAGGCAGCATAAGAACACATCAAGTCATCAGCAGAAATAACAAGCAGCAGAATGAAGCCTTTAGCAGCGGGAATAAAGTGGATTCTTCACAGCAAGTTTTGGAAACGCCACAAAGATGTTGCAAGCATTTGAGTCCATGAGCATGTCCCGCTTCCCTTCCCTGCGCACTTACAGCACGACAAAGAGCTCATCCGGGCTCCTGAAGGATGTGGAAGGAAAGGGAACATTCACAAGGGAAATAAAAGATCATTAAATGTTAGTGAAAGCCCACAGAGTACAAGAACATCCATGCATGACAAGCTGAAGATGATCGACAGAAGGAAAGTTCCATTAAGAGTTCCATCACTTAGGAGGGCTATCTTTGCCTGAAGTGATGTCGCAATCTGTTTCTATAGGACCCAACTAAATGATGAACTCTTCCATTGTGCATGCGGCCGGAGAGGTCATATGGAGAGGGACTAACATCTTGAGCGGCAGAATGAGGGAGGTGAGTTTGCTGCCCAGCTCACTGAGACTGGACCTCCTCCGCTCTGCCACAGGCTCCTCCTGCTCGTCCACCGACTGGGCGTCAGAGTTGTTGCGCGTTGCCCTGCGGGCACGCGTGGCGGTCAGGGCACACAGATTGAAGTACAAATCACATGCACACATTTACCCAGCAGACACATTTACGGTGTTTATGGTAGCTAGCACTCTTTCCTGCACTTTACAAAGACATGCCACACAGGACTTTTCCGTTGCGGCTGCATGCATGCAAGATGGCTGCATCACTACTTGACCTTCTAAGCTCATTTTGAGAGGTCCCATATTATAACATGTCAACAATTTTAAGTGCCATAAGAGTGTATTGGAAGCTTGCTGGCCACAATCAAACTTTGATGCAGGAATTGAGACGTTTTCAATCTTTGGCGTGAGGCACTGGAGGACTTTCAATGTTTCAGTCCAGAAGATATGAGGTTCTCAATAGTACAGTGGAACCTCAAGATACACGATTTGGCTTGTGTCTTGGGATATTTGCATTATGAGACAAAATTTACATCGAAATGGTGTAAACAGTGGTATAAAGTAAATATTGTATTAGTCTATTGGCTGGGGAAACCGATAGATGGTAGGTTTTTATTTTAAGATGTGTAGCAAAGCCTATTTTACAAAGCCAGGGGCGGGTCATGACAGCAATGTGTCCATTAAGGAAGGAGGCTTTCTCTCTGTCATGAAAACTCTCAAGTGACGCCAAGTGAGGGAGGTGATTCTTCGGGTGCTCATGAACAAGCACTGGGGACCCTCTCGTAATGCATGATCCGTGTTACGTAATCGGGGAGCTCTAAAATCATCATTTATGCAGCCATCTTTCTCATAATAGCCCACTGTGCGACACTCTCGCCTCGCATTTCTTACCCCTTCATCTCAACAGAGGGCTCTTCAGTGTCAACCCAGGCGGCAGAGCTAACAAAGCGTTTAAGTGGGGGGCGTGCCATGTTCTTTCCTGCCACATTCCTGAAAACCACCATTGTCAACAGGGGGGCACAATAAAACAACCCTTGTTATGGTATATAGCAAGCCTCAAGAGCCACGCCCGCTGCTGTGTTGGACGGAGGTATACTGTTCCTTTCACTTTGAGACCAAACACACAACACTTGGACTTACCATGGAGATCGCCTAATTAGTCTTTCTGCCTCACTGTCTGCACCATCCTGCTGTTTGGCCTATAAAGTAGCAAATGAACATGCACATTTTCAGGAGCTGGAGGCATAAAACTGTCGGTTTCATTCATGAATGCAGTTTTTAAATTTTTTTTATATGTAGATCACTGCTTCCCCAAATTCACACATTTGACCTGAATCCATGTACCCCCTACTACTGCACACTTGATCTTCATTTCCTAGAAGGATTTTATAGTAATTCCAGGTCCAAAATGTGTGTTTTGCATGGTGACAGACATGATCAAATGATAAATAGAAAAGTAATCATCCTACACTATTGTTCAAAATAATAGCAGCCCACTGTGACTAACCAGATGAATCACTTAATGTTTTGTTGCTACATGGCAAACAAGTTACCAGTTGGTGCAGTAGATTCAACAGCACTTGAACATCATGTCTCTTTGAAAGCCTGAGGAAAAATGGGCCGTTCAAGACATTGTTCAGATGAACAGAGTGCTTTGGAGAGAGGAAAACATATGAAGAAGTCCAAAAAATGTTTGGTTGTTCAGCTAAAACGATCTCCAATGCCTTAAAATGGAGAGCAAAACCAGAGACATGAGGCAGACGATCAAAATGGATGGAAGAATAACCAGAATGGCAAAGGCTGAGCCAATGATCAGCTCCAGAACGATCAAAGACATTCTGGAGTTACCTGTAAGTACTGTGACAAGCTAATCTGTTTACAAGAAGGTCCCTCTGTTAAAAAAAAAGCCATGTGCATAAGAGGTTACAATTTGCCAAAGAACACATCAACTGGCCTAGAGAAAGAGAAATAGAAGAACATTTAGTGGACTGCTGAGATTAAAATTGTTCAGCCGTTATTTTCTAAAAATAGACATTAAATTAACCCCCCCTCTCGCTCCCAAGCCTTCACTCATTTGAATATACTGCTTTCAAACTGTCTGGTCCACGTCCACCCTTAACTGCTGTTATTTACCGCCCACCGAAGCCCAACCCCTCCTTCCTTCCACACCTCGCAGACGTTCTGACTCAGTGAAATGCCGTATCACCCTCCATCCTCCTGCTTGGTGACTTTAATTTGTACATTGACAATGTCAACACCAAACTCGCTGCTAAATTCATGGACCTTCTTCACTGCTTCATCACTCAATATGTCAAATTCCCCACTCACGCTCACATTCTTGATCTGGTTGGCTCCACTAGTCCCACAATAAACAATCTCTCCAGCCATAACCTCTGCATATCTGACCACCTTGCCATAACCTTCAATATACAAATCCCCCTCACAGCCCATAAAGCAAAACGCACAATAACTTTCAGAAATCCAAAATCCATTGACACTCCTGCTCTTTCTGTTCTTCTCTCCTCCAAACTGGCTACTTCCCCTCCCCCTCTGTCTGAAAATCCTTCTGAACTTGTCACTTGTTACAGCACCTCTCCTCGTGTCTTGACAAACTCGCCCCCACCAAACCTAAAACCGTCTCCTTCACCCACACTTCCCCCGGTACACCCCTGAGCTCCATCAAATGAAGTCCCGTAAGCGCCGGCTTGAGAGACTGTACAAGAAATCCGGTTTGACTGTCCATCTCCAAATCTACTCAGACTGCATGCAGCCATACAAAGACATTGAAACTCCGTCCGGTCCAAATACTACTCCGACCTCATCCACTCTGGCTTCTATAACCCCAAAGCTCTTTTCCACAATAAACACTCCTAAAGCCCAACACCACCTCATCTTCCTTCACCACTGACAAATCCAATCAATTTCAGTCCTCCCTTCAGTCCAAAATAGATTCCATTTACAGTTTATAGACCTCATGTCCTCCACCTGATCCTCCTCCGTCCCATCAACAGCTCTCACTTCACACCCATTTCTCCCGCTCACCTGACAAAACTTTTTTCCGCCATTAAAACTTCTACATGCTCCCTGGATCCCATTCCCTCTCCTCAAAGCCCGTCTTCCTGCACTCTCTCCACTGATCACCCAAATCATAAACGCCTCTCCCCCCTCTAGTTTCGTCCCACAGTCTTCTCAAGCTGGCTGCTATCACCCCCGTCCTCAAAAAACCCAACCCAGAAAACTGCAAATTTCCATCCCATATCCGACCAAAACCCTGGAACATGTTGTCACCACCCAACTCCAGACCTACCTCACCTCCTACAGTCTCCATGAACCCTTCCAGTCCGGCTTCCGTCCCAAACACAGCACCGAAACAGCTCTGCTCAAAATCCAAAATAACCTCTTCCTCTCCGCTGACTCCACCCACCTTTCCATCCTCATCCTCCTGGACCTTATCGCAGCCTTCGACACCATCAGCCACTTCATTCTTCTGTCCCACCTCAAAAACTCACTGAACATCACCAGGCAAACAAACCTAACAAACTGGCGCCAGTTCATCCACATCAACCACTGCTTCTCCATAGCCCCCCTGCAGCAAGGTGTCCCGCAAGGTTTGGTGCTTGGTCCTCTTCCTCCTCCCCCTCGGGAACATCATTCGTCGTCACGGTCTCCACTTTCACTGCTACGCTGACGACATCCAACTTTACATCTCAACAACACCCATCAACCCCAGCATCCACTCCAGTCTCACCCAATGCCTTACAGACATCAAAAACTGGATGAATCACAACTTCCTCAAACTGAACAGCCACGAAACAGACATCATCATCGGTCCACACAACACCAAATCTGCACAACACTTCGACACCACACTCCTTCCATTCCCACTCATCCGCAACCTCGGCATGCTCCTCGAACCGACTCTTTCATTTGAAGCCCACGTCAAGCACACAACCCAGACTGGATTTTATCACCTCAAATACATAACCCATCTCCGCCCATCACTTACCTTCGCTGCCGCTGAAACTCAACAACACATTCATTTCAACCAGAATCGACTATTGCAATAGCATCCTCTACGGTACATCATCCAAAACCCTTGGATTACAGTACATTCAGAAGTCCGCTGCTCAGCTCCTCGCCCACACCCGCTCGTGAACACATCACCCCTGTCCGCCACGAGCGCCACTAGCTCCCCGTCCCTAAGCGTATCATCCCATTCAAAGCACTACCTGACCTGGCCGGTCCTTTCCTCAGACCTGCTCCACCACCACACTCCATCTCGCTCCTCCAACTCCAACCTTCTGTCCCTGCCCTGTAGGACCAAGCTTTGAACCTGAGGGGACGGAGCCTTTTCCATCGCTGCCCCCCCACCCTCTGGAACTCACTGCCCAAACCCCCCCGTGACTGCTCTGACTAAAAACTCATCCGTTTAAAATTGCTTTTAATGTTTGATTTTATTCGGTTAATTTTGTACTGCTTTTATTCTTTAATGTATTTTAACGCGTCTGCGTGTCATGAAAAGCGCTATATAAATAAAATGTATTTATAATTTTTGGGTCCAAGGGCCGAAGACAACTCTGAACTGAAGCCAGAATAGACATTAAAGCATTATGATTTGGGCATGTTTCTCCTACTATTTATCCCATAGCAGGGATCATGGATGAGTTTGCATATGTCAGAATACTTGAAGAGGTCATGTTGCCTTATGCTGAAGAGGACATGCCCTTGAAATGGCTGTTTCAACAAGACAATCACCCCAAACACACTAGTAAACCAGCAACATCTTATGTTATGGAGGGACCAGCCCGATCCCCGGACCTTCATCCAATGGGGAACTTGTGGGGTGACATGAAAAATGCAGTTTGTGAAGCAAAAGCATGAAATGTTGATGAATTGTGGAATGTTGTTCAAGAATGTTGGAGGGGAATAACAGCTGAAAGGTGCCACAAGTTGGTGGAGTCCATGCCACACAGATGTGAAGCACTTATAAACTAATTACTTTAGTCATTCACAGGATTGCCAAATCCTACAAACAAAAGTTTGTACAAAGTAGGTTTGAGTTTGTCATTTTTTGACCACACCCCTTTCAACTAATTGGCCAATTGCACAGCCTTAACAGCGTGCATATCATGATTGCTTGTTTGTTTTCTGAGAATATACTGCACCTCCTGGTAACTTGTTTGCTATGTAGCAATAGAAATATACTCCACTCATGATGGCTATGGATTAAGTCTGCATATCCCTTTAATACCAAATTGACGGGGAAAGTTTAACGATCGTGCTAAAGCAGTACCTGAATTACAATACATGCCTGGGACAAAGCCTAATTTTTGGGGGAAACTCTCTGCTGTGTGGGGATTGGAACACTGATGTGACTTCTTCAAGATGAAAGATGCACCCCCATCACAAGTGGTGTACCCCACACTTTGGGGAAACTAGGATAGAAATAAATATTTTGGGCCATGAGTTTGCGTCGTTGAAAGTCCCCCATGAAGCAAAATTGACCTTTTAATGATGTTACATCAGTAATGTGTCTTTAGAGCCGGTTTATGAGCATTAAACAGGAACGAAAGGTATCTCCTTCATAAGAGACACTGAAGGTGACGCCATTAACAGCTCAGCATTAAAGCTGCTTTTTAACTACACTAAGGGAGAAGGATGTAAAATTGTTGTTAAATACTCCAGTACTAACAGTAAGCAATGCCAGCATGCTCACCATGTCGTAGTGCACGTTGCCTCCACCAGAGCGAGGTATTGCTGCTATGCTAACCCGCCGGGTCGATGACTGCTGGGATCCAAGAATACAGACAATGAGTCACACCCAGAACACGCTTCCAAATGGGATCACGTGTAAACCTGTGACTTCCGACCTTGTAGTATTGTGACGCTGACGGCTTCTTGCCGCGGAACTCATCTGCAAGGGGGCCCGGTCAGCTCAGTCTTTTTCCCCACTTTCAAAACGCATGCAAATGAGCCCACCTCTTTCTGTGTGCGATCCAAACGACCTCTCGTTCTGCATGAGCGTCTCTCGCAGCTCCAGCAGCTCTGCGTGCTCCTTGGTGTACACCCTCCTCAGGTTCTCCACGTGCTGAATCATCACCTCCACAGCCTTGCCGATGTGACTCTCCTGGTCATGATAAAAAACTTAACAAAAACAGACCTGCGACTTTTTAGCCGTTTCCACACGCACATACCTGATGTATGGCACCAAGCATCTCTGAGCGACTCGACACGCGGGTCATGGACTGGATGAGAATATCCAGATTCTTCTGGAGCCTGTGGATGATCTCCATTGACTGGTTATCATCCTCACATAGAGGAGTAAGGGCCTGCAAGGAACAGGGGATGTTCATACTTGCAATACAGTGGAATCTCGACATTATACAAAAAATTATATATTTCCGTGCCATTTAACAAAAAAAGGGGACTTGTCTCATGATACCACAATTTTAAGATACAAAGCTCCTCTGGAACAAATTCATTTTGTATCTTGAGGTTCCACTGTTTTTATTTGTGGCGCCCCCTATGGGTTGTGCTCTCGCTATCGCAAAAACAGTACAAGGCAGAAGCAGCACTCCAATTGTGGATGTAGTGTTTCACATTGGCCACTAGGTGTCAGTAATTGTTTGGTGAGAGGCACTATAGTTCCCTAGGGAACACATTTACCGTGACACTGCTCAAATGGCTTATTTTTATCTCATCTACAATGGGGGGCAGCACCCTAAGCAGGGAAGCCCAGACTTCTCTCTTCCCGGACACTTCGTCCAGCCCCTCCGAACGGATCCCAAGGCGTTCCCATGCCAGGTGAGAGACAGTCTCTCCAACGTGTCCTGTGTCTCCCCCCCGAGGCCTCCTACCGGTTGGACGTGCCCTTCCCTTGGGAGTCATCCAGGAAGCGTCCTAACCAGATGCCTGAGCCACCTCATCTGGCTCTCAATGCGGAGGAGCAGCGGTTCTACTCTGAGTCCCTCCCAGATGACAGTGCTTCTCACCCTCTCTCTAAGGGAGCGCCCAGCCACCCTGCGGAGAAAACTCATTTCGGCCGCTTGTACCCGCCATCTTGTCCTTTCGGTCACTACCCAAAGCTCATGACCATAGATGAGGGTAGGAACGTAGATCGATCGGTAAATTGAGAGCTTTGCCTTTTGGCTCAGCTCCCTTTTCACCACGACAGACCGGTGCAGAGTCCGCGTCACTGCGGAAGCCGCACCAATCAGTTTTTCAGCCAACCTTGCTCAAATTTGACACGCGCGTTTGTCAATCCCCTAAAAGTGCAAACCAAAATTCATGCATACACCCTGAAGTTGGCTTACACAACTGCATAGTCATGTAAATGTGTGTACAGTTTTTGCGTCGTCCCCAAACCTGCAATAAGCCCTGGCAGCTGGACACCTCCCTGCGAACGTTCTCCTCCGCCAGGTCACGTGACCTCTCTTCCAGGCGCAGCCTCTTTTCGAGGGTAAACATGTCACACTTGAAACCCAGAGCTAGACGCTGGAACTCGGTCTGAATAGAGTACACAAAAAAAATGGTTACGCTCGCCCAAGACGCCGTACCGCATTATAATAAGACAAAAACACACCTCGATCTTTTTGTCATTGGGAGAGAGGCTGCAGGGGAAGAAGTTTTAGTACACATGAACAGATGGAATACTTCCGGAAGTACACCCATTTTGAGTGCATCCTTTAAGGATGCGCTACGTAGCCAAGATGGCCGTTTTTGACCATTCTGAGAGCTGACAGTGCACTGCATCTTCATACTCCCAAGATCCGTGGTCTCACCTGTTCTTGTCCTCTTTGCATGCATCACCGTGGTCTGAGATTGCTGAAGGCTCAGCTGGACAAGAGAAACAATTAGATCATTTCCTAAACACACACCTTCCATCGTGAATATACGGTGATATTTAGTCTGACCCATACATTCTTTCTCCGAGGTTGCAGGGGTCTCTGCTTTGCTCTCTCCCGCCTTTGGGGCTTCCATAGTGTCCATGCCATGTGACAGCTCCTGCAGGTAGGAGATAAACTTAAGTGCCTTCTGATGCGCCACTTTTTTTTTTTTTTTTTTTTAACGCCGTTCCTTCTACCAAGCTATCCTCCATCTTGTTATTCATTCATTTTCTATGCCGCTTATCCTCATTAGGGTCGCGGGTATGCTGGGGCCTATCCCAGCTGGCTGTGGGCGCGAGGCGGGGTACACCCTGGACTGGTCGCCAGCCAATCGCAAGGCACATATAGACAAACAAAGACATACAAACATTCACACTCACATTCCTACCTATGGACAATTTAGAGTCACCAATTCAGCTAACATGCATGTTTTTGGAATGTGGGAGGAAAGCGGAGTACCCGGAGAAAACCCACACACGCACGGGGAGAACATGCAAACTCCACACAGAGATGCCCAACGGAGATTCGAACCCTAAACCTCCTGACTGTGAGCCCAACATGCTACCCATTCATCCACCGTGCGGCCCCATCTTGTTACATCCTTATTAACTCCCTTTTCATGGCGACGGGGCGAGGTGCGGATCGGAACCCGCTGTGGTCTGAAAACGAGCGCTCTATCCCTCCACTCTGCATCATCCACACCCGCCCACCCACAAAGCTGGAAAGACAGGCTCTCTGTAGAAGTTGCAATGTCATGTCGAATGAGGAAATGCACCTTGTTCCATCCGTCACAATAACCGTGCCAGGCAAGTGCAAAGTTCATTTAGGTGAAGCCAAAAACACCAAACATTGTGCTCAATGAGCTCATTCAGGTCACTATCTTTGTCAACATCACTAAGTCAACCAGGGCAGGTCTTACCGGTTGCTTCTTGTTCTCCCCGTTAGGGGCGAGGGAGTCCTTCTTGCCTTTCAGTTGACCCGAGGTCATGCTGGCCCCGCCGCTCTCCGATTGGCCGCTCTGTGTCAAGCTTGACTCGGTTAGGGTGGTGGCGCCAACACCGGTGGGCTGCTCTGTCCCTTGGGGAAGAGGTGTGTGCATGGGGGTGTTGAAACTTGCATGCAGATGTGAAAAGCTGTAAACTCTCTCGCTCTCTCAACGGCTTTTGTGAGACTTTTGCATCCTACCCGCCATGCTGTTGCTCTCCTGCACACTCTCCTCCTCTTCAACCACCACAGGAAGCAGGCTTGTGCTAAAAAACCAAAAACAAAAAAAAACAGTTAGCATTATTTCTCATATTTGTAACAAGATGCGCAGGTCGGGACTTACAGGTCCTCCGCTGCTGACCTAGGTGTTGACTGGTCCGGGATCAGGCTCTGAAAAAGTAGCAAAGGCTGAGCAAATGGACAGACTTCTTTCACTATACAGGTAGCGTACCTGTCCCATGGCAGGGAAACGCTTTCTGAGCGCCAGTGTGTGGAAGAGACAGATTTGGATGCTTTCTTATATAAAGATGCAGTTTCATAAAGAGCCCTGCAGCTGCGTGTGTGTGTGTGTGTGACAGAGAGGGTGCTAAAAGAACTGGCTTATACTGGCACAGTGCTAAGTGGTGGAGGTGGACTTCCTGCACACACTTGTGAACATTGCCACAATGGAGCAAGGAGAGTGCATAGCAATAGGATGTTGTGTAACGGCGGACGCACGCGACTGCACATGTCCGATTTAACGAAGTAAACGGGTGCAGCTTTAATTTATGTCAGCATGGTACCGGCTATGACTGTCGACGGATGGCGAATAATCACAGACTTCGGCGCTGACGCCTAGTCCTAGTAATTGTTTACACAACACAAAGTAAACCTCAGACTCCAGAATCTAGACACGGGCAAACGATAATTTATCCAAACACACGCTTGCTGCATGAGCCTGAACTTAGTACATGTCATTAGAACTCATGCAAAGTTGCAAGTCAAGCAAATGTCAAGGTTTTAGGAGTGATGCGTGTCCCGGGAGCAGGGGTTGGCAACCTCCATTTTGCACGCCCTTATCCCAAATAAAAGCAGTCTGCAGCTGCAAAGGCAGTAAATAAAGTAGGGCTGACAAACGATTAAAAGATTTGATCACGATTAACTGAACTTTGACCACAGTTAACTTGCAATTAATTGCAGGTCTTTCACCTCATATTTGCTCCCAAATGCTCATACTACGTAGAAATGCATAAAGGTAAGATTTGATGATCTTATTGAGCGCTAATGTGCATATATGTGGTACCCAATTGCCATGAAAAACAAACTTCAGTGGACGGTGGTTTTTTATTCATTTACTTTATTCATAGTTTTGCACAATCCCAACTAACTATGAAATCAAACGGCTATAATGTACGTACGATTGCTATAATTCATTCATTCTCTATACCGCTTATCCTCATTAGGCTAGTGAACAAGTCATTATGTTTCATGTCATTGGCTAGCGACCTGGGTAGATTTGTAAAATTTAGCTAGCAGCTTGAGAGACAGCTCGCATCTAAAAACACCGGTTAGCTGACACTTTATGCCAAGGTACCACTCTATAAAAGACATTACCCGCAGTGCACCAGTAACTCCTCACTTCTCCCAGAGGTGATGTACTTTGAATGGCAAGGTTAGCTTGAAAGCTGGATGAAGTTATTTGTGTTGCTGTGACTACCGTTGTCACAAAGTACTTTTTTCTGCTCAATATTTGTTCTAACTTTTACTAAAACTATGGCGTGGTGGGCACAGGATGTTAATCGCACATCAAAAAAAATTTAAGTTGTTAAAGGACACTTCCATTAACATGCAAAAACAGTAGCAGCTTGGCAGTTTTAAACGAGCAAACACAAAATTTAGGAATGTTTGACAAATCTGAAATACAAATAACGGACTTAACTGCTAGTGTTCTGATCTCTTGCCTTGTGTTTGACGTTCTTGGCATCAGAATGTCTTCCCTATGTTGGAGCGGTAGGATATGACTGTTTTTCCACACATGACCGATGACTTTTTTAGGGGGATGTATTCGTGGTTAGTTTACCGCAAGGATTGCTCAAGAAGCCGGCAGTTGAAAGCGAGGGCCACACAGACATTTTTTTGTAATTTTGCTGATAAAAGTTGCACTTCAAACTCCAAAATATAAAATAAACCAAAGCAAAAATATACAGAACATTTTTTTTTCTTATGTTATAATTAGAATAGCCACAACAAGGTAAAAAAAAACACGTTGCCTACCACTGCCCTAGAGCCTGTTTGATCCAAAAAGTAGAGGAAACTCTACTCCCTCCCACTATATATGGCACCTCTTGGGCTGGACCAGTGCACAGTGGCTGTATACACGCAAGAAGTGGATCAAGTCGACTACAGCACGTCACACACTCCAGGAGAGAAGCAACTCCTTAGACCAAAAAAAACTGCATGTTTCCAGTGTGACTTTTGAACGGTCTGGCAAAAATACTAGATTTAAAATAGCAATACAATGCAATGAACGCTCGCCTCTTTTGGCAGCATAGTTCAGATAAAACAAACCATCTACCGTCTGTGTGTAGCGCGAGCTCTCAGCACACTCAGCACCTCCGAGTGAAAACACTATCACCTCCCTTCAACACCCCCCTTCACCCAGCAAACACATCCAAAGCTGTGCAGGAGCAGAGAGGAATCCGAATGAAGGGCGCGGATGCTGTAGAGCTAAGAGGAGCTGTTCCCGTTCACATTCAAACACTGACCTTCGTGCAGCTCATGTCGCCCTCTTTCTCCTCCCTCGTGTGGTCCGCGCCAGTCAGCAGGACGCTGCACACAGGGGGGGAGGTTGCCATGAAGCTTTCAGTTTCTACACACATTCTGATGAGGAACAGCTTTCGTTCCATTGTCGTTGGACGGGCCGGTGCTATGCAAAGCAATGTACAGCATGGGCTCACCTTCCCCACACAGGAAAACAACCTTTGACTAACAAATGTGGAGCACACCAAAGGGACATGATAAAGACGAAATGCAACAGGTCCCCATTCACCTAGCGCTCCGCGGCGGGACATCATCGGGTCCCGGCGTTGAACCGTTGCCCGGGATGTCGGGTGGATCCCGATCAGGTGAGGCGCTCACGTTCTGCGCCAGGTCTTCAGACGGAGACGATCCTGGACACACACACGCGACAAACTCACGCGGGCAAAATTATCTTGAATGTTTTCTTCTCTGGAGAAGCGGCGACCACACCGAGTCAGTCAGGAAATGACTCATTCTCGGCTTACTTGTAAAGATGGACTGCGCTAAACGGTCGGCAATACACACGTAGATCTGCTTAGAGATTTCAGAGAGCGAGGAGGCGGCCGTCTTACTGTATTCCTCCGAGTGGGACGGATCAGGCAGGGCAGCTACGTGCTTGGGGCTGATAGCTCGCGAGTGGGCGTCTGACGGTGCTGCTGCCTCGTCCTGAAAACCACAAAAAGGGGGGTGAAAAGTGAATTAGTCATGTAGGAAACTACAAATTCAGTCCGGCATGAAGAACATGAAAAACTGTGGGTGGCGCTCAAAACGTAATATGTTTTCTAATACAGATATGCTTTTTTCTAATCTATCAGCGACTCGTGGGCTGTCAGAATCAGCCGCACAGCCTAAAGTGGAGGTTTTTGTAGAATGAAGTGAACTGTGTGAGAAATTTCAAGGTCGAACGTGCATGTGTCTGAAAAACAATAGCCCAGGAACCAGCAGGGGTGCAGCGTTCGACCCAGAAAAGTTAGCTCACACCAACAGAAAGGTGTTGGACATGCCAGCACAATGAAAATGATATCCGAGGGAATTTTACCTGCAAGCAACGATGCTTTGCTTCTGGCGGAGTGCAGGCTGAATCTTCTGTGTGGCGCACAGACAGGAAGAAAGCAATAAAATAAAATGAGTACAAGATATTGAACATTTGAACAAAGCAACCCCGCCTTGTGCCATAGAAGGTCACACTGTGTACAGTAAACAAGAGTGCTGCAGGAGGGGGTAGAACATCATACACAGACAAAGTGGCATCAGTGGCCGCATTTTTTTTCTCGTCTGCCTGCCCGCCAGCCGCTCATGCAGGCGAGGAATGGGGGATTAGCACTCACTCCGTGGCCTCAGATCACTCTTACGCCTGGCCATAGAAGGGCCTCGAGGAAGCCAGTTGGGCACACGCATTC
This sequence comes from Oostethus manadensis, assembly GCA_024372805.1. NCBI lineage: Eukaryota > Metazoa > Chordata > Actinopteri > Syngnathiformes > Syngnathidae > Oostethus > Oostethus manadensis. The sequence continues at coordinate 289,185 of QODF01000059.1, read as the reverse complement.
TCCCCAAACACGCAGCTTTTCGGATGGAACCACCGTAGAAGGAAGGACTTCTGGGGTTCGTGTGGATGTGAACGGAGCAGCGCTTCAAGGCTGGTTGCGTGGCCTTTGACTCGCATGGATTATAAGGGTATCATCCGGCCCTCCTCTTGCACACAAAGACTAAGTTCACAAATCCCTTAGTCTCTCTGGCTGGGGGGCTTCAGCCGTTCCCCACCAACTAGATAGGAGGCTCTGGCACAGGGGTGTCCAACCTTTTTCCGGCGAGGGCCGCAAACTGAAAAATGAAAGGATGCAGATATGCTAACAAGTTAATATACATATTTATTTTTAAAATGTCTTTTTGTTATAGGTGAAAAACATTAGAATGAACTTTAGCCTTTTTTCCCCTCATTCTTGCAGTTTGTTTTTAATTTTCCAACTATTTGAACTTTCTTCTTCAAATATTTTGTCTTTCCCATTTGTACTTCTTTATTCCAACTTTCTCCCCAACCTTCTTTTCCTTTCGGTTTATCCCTCCAGGGGTCACCGCAGCCAATCAATTGCCTCCATCTAACCTTGTCTTCTGTATCCTCTTTTCTTGCGCCAACTACCTTCATGTCCTCTTTCACTACATCCATAAACCTCCTATTTGGTCTTCCTCTAGGCCTCCTGCCTGGAAATTCAAAACTCAGCATCCTTCTACCCATATGTTCACTCTCTCCCCTCTGGACATGTCCCAACCATCTCAGTCTGGCCTCTCTGACTTTATCTCCAAAACCTCTAACATGTGCTGTCCCTCTGATGGGCTCATTCTTGATCCTGTCCATCCTGGTCACACCCAAAAAGCATCTTCATCTCGGCTACCTCCAACTCTGCCTCCTGTCTTTTCCTCAGCGGCACTGTCTCTAAACCAAACAACATGGCTGGTCTCACCACAGTTTTGTACACCTTTCCTTTCATTTTAGCTGAAACTTCTATCACACATAACACCTGACACTTTTCTCCACCCATTCCTGCCTGCACATGCTTCACCTCTTTTCCACACTCTCCATTGCTCCGGACTGTTGACCCTAAGTACTTAAAATCATCCACCTTCTTTATCTCTTCTCCCTGTAACCTCACTCTTCCACTTGGGTCTCTCATTCACACGCATGTACTCCATCTTCATTCCTCTCCTTTTCAGGGCAAACCTCCACTCCTCAACCTGTTTTTTTTTTTTTTTAAATAAAAATTTTGTTTTTACATTTAAAAAAATAATATTTTTCAAATAATTTTTTCTTTACTATTTCTATGCTATAAAAAATTATTTTTTTAAATACTGGATTTTATTTTCTCTTGTTAGAATAAGACTTGTTTCTCGACTGAATTTCCACATTTAAATGTATTTTTTAAAATGTTTATAATTAGGGACTTTGGTATAATATTGTGACGTTATTCGCATAACTTTTTTGCAACTTAATTCTTCCCAAAATGACAGCAAAAAATCCTTTATATTAATATATTCATCAGTGTTAGTAAAATGACCTTTTTTCCTTAAACTATGTTCTCAAAATTATGACTCAGATTAAAACTTTTTTCCTTAATATTGTGACTTTATTCTGCTGATTTTTCCATTTTTGCAATTTTAAAAAAATTTCTTGTAAAATTTTATATTTTTTAATGTGTCGAGGTACCTAAATCCAGCCCCGGGCCACACTTTGCAAACCCCCGCTCTAGTACACTGCTCTGTTGATACTGCCTGTTAACATTTCAGATTTTCCAAGAAGACTATTAAAAATGGCAAATACTGTCAGAGTTACAACATTACACTCACAATAAACTCACTTTTGCATTTTTGCTGTGTCCTCACTCACCTGGACTTGCCTCCAATGGACAATGGATGGCAGACACAGGAGTGGACGTATCCCTCACTTCTCCCTCCCCCGTGCGGTCCACCACCGTCCACTTCTCCTCCCCGTCGTCCTCTTCGCCTCGCTCTGCCGCCTTGCCCAGCGTCTCGTCAGCTTCGCTCTCCTTCGTTTGGTCCTGCGCGCCACAGTTGCTAACCGCCTTTTCGCTTTTCAGGAAATCTTTAAGGGCGTATTCCTCCTCCCATTCCAGGTCTTCCCCAGGCTTATCAAAAACAAGACGAGATACAGCCCATTTGAAGCGCATAGGTTACGATAAAACACCAAATTAAAAGGAAACGCAGGAGTGAAAACGCTGCGGACACCCGTGCAGTTTGAGACCAGTGTGTGGGTGTTTGGCTGCATCTGAAGTTGTGCGCGCTTCAGACGCCAACTCATAAGCCCTGCCGTGGTTCTATTGTGCAAAAGCAGCTGATAGCATCACATTCAGAATGCTAAACCAAGTGATTAGTGTTAGATCCCACATATACACAACCAGCTTTAAATTGCTCAAGTATCCAGAAGGAATAATCCGGGGCCATCCCCAACTGACCTCTTCCTCCGGTGCGGGGGTCTGGCACGAGGCCTCTCTGCTATCTTGAGCGGTCTTAAGCTGGTCCAGCTCCTCACAAAGCTGCCGCTTCTGGTTCTCCTGCTCCTGCACCCTGCATGCATAAAAACCACAGCATCATGATGACGGAAAGGACAAGACCAGCAACAAGTCCAAACAAACTGCTTAGAAAGGTCCTAGAAAGCAGCACGGTGGACATACTGTACCCAATCCGCAGGCCCATGCAGTGTCCCATTTTGTTTCCCAGGGTGACCAGCGCCAGTTCTCCGACTGGCCCAGTGCAGTTTGTCACACCTTGTGATTTCAGACGGCACACTGCGTGTTGGTCTTGAAACCCAATCTAAATCTCATAGCATCGTTTAAATGCCGAATGAAGCATTGAGGGTTGAGGAATAAGCCCTTTCTAATATAGGCGGTGTGAGCACCACCCTGACCTCCCTCCCTCCCCCCCAACCCCTCCCCTCTCTGGGCTGGTACAGAGCCACTGTGACTGTTAAATAGCTACACACACACACCTTGTAGGTCTATATTAGGGACTTTCTCTTTTTGTCTGAAATTGGAAATGTACGTCTCCACTACATGAAGCATTAACACACAAGATAACTTATCCAAACACAGTAACGCTGTAGTCCAGGACCGGCCCTGGGGCCCAAACCCATTGAGGCGGGCTCTTTGAGGTGCTTAAGATGACTGACAAGTCCTTCCCCCACTGAGCGGTGGTCAGTCCACCTAGAAAGCCAACAGTTACCTGACAGAAAGGTGCAGGATCTCAGTGCGGGACCTCCTCATATTACTGGCCATTTTGATCAGCTCCTTCTCGATGGAGTCAGTGTACTGAGCAAGCTGGTCCAGGCTGAGGGCCCAGTCTTCCCGTCTCGTGTCCAGCTCGGCCCGCACCGCCTGTAGGAAGTCAAGGGCAACGGGGATCAAGTCCTTTTGGGTGAAAGGCCGAATGTTCACCTAACAAACTGACGAGCAAGCACTCAAATGATCTTCGTCTCGTTTGTGCGTTTACTGCCTTACGTGCCTAACGAATGCAACAAAGCCGGAGGAGGGACGGAAGGGGAACGAGCGAGCAGGATAGAGTGAGCGAGAAGGGGAGTGGGTTGTGTTCACGCTACAACACACCGAATAAACAGCACAGAGTTATGTAAGCCATAGTGTGTGGGAAAGGGAGAATATGAGAGGACATTTCCATGACGTAACGCGAAAAGGTGGCCGACAAGCCAGAAGAAGAGAATTTGTTCATCGATTTCACACCTCAAGACTGGGGTCTGCGTCACCCCCTTGCAGCGGGTGGTCATCCAGTAAGGCTTTCAGTGAGGACAGAACAGTGCCGGTGTCGTTCCTGAAATCTGTCTTCTGGGAAGGCACATGTGACCTGTGTTTAGATGGACATGCCCTGAGGTTCCACACACTTCGTTGCACTTTATTACCAGTCTGCTCAGTAGTTTCTTGAACTCCAGTGCCATGTGTTCAGGACTGGGTCCTTTCATCATCAGCAGCACCTCCCTGTCTAGAGTCTCATCCAGTGGCGAGGCAAAGCTCGCATTGGTGGATAAATGATCAACCTGCTGGGCGAACTAGAGAGGAAAAGCGTGCCTTTGTAGCCCCCCCATCTCAAAATGCAAGAAGATGTGAAGTGCTGACCTCCAGTGGTGACTGAGCCAGGGCAAGTTCCGTCTGCAGGGATCTGGAGGTGCTCTGGTTCAGTCTGTATGCTATCGAAAGACACACTTCTGCACTGTGTTGGGAGTCACGCAAACACATGGAAAATGTGAAGATGTTAAGACATTTGAAGAAGAGCGTTTAATTTTCACACGATTTTTTATTGACATACCCTGCAAGGTCCGGATGGATCATCTGCATCTGGTTCTCCAGTTTGCTCTTGTCCTCCCTCAGCAACTACATTCAACAATCTAACGTTATTCTAGAACAGTGACAGGCAGCCCACATGTAGACCACAAACCGCCTGTTCAGGGACCCTAATCTGAACCTGAGACTTCTTCGCTGTCAGACATGCAGAAAACTCAACACTGAACTTGAACTTTTGACAACTACCAGCATGACTTTCTATCCACACTCCACAAATTCTCCATTGGATTAACGTCCGGGGATTGTGCTGGCCACACCATAACATGTTGCTGGTTTAATAGTGTGTTTGGGGTGATTGTCTTGGTGAAACAGCCATTTCAAGGGCATGTCCTAGATAGGAGAAACATGCCCATATGATGCTTCACTGTCTTCACTGTGTACTATGGCTTACATTCAGAGTTTAGGGGGTCGTCTGCGGCCCAAAAAGAACAATTTTACTCATCAGTCCACAAAATGTTACCCCATTTCTCTTTAGGCCAGTTGATGTGTTCTTTGGCAAATTATGACCTCTTGTGCACATTAGCTTCACACAGAAATCTGTCACAGTACTTACAGGTAACTCCAGACTCTCTTTGATTATCCAATCCATTGTGATAGTTGTTTTCCGTTTTCTGCCCTAATCTGATGTTGTGTCATACGAGTGCCCTATGCTGTGCATTAAAAGAGACAAGATGTTGGAGGTCTACTACAAAAAGATGGATCATCTCCTGCAGCCAAGCCTCCACTTGTCTGCCCTAATCTGATGGTTTAGTTTGAGTGTCGTATGCTATGCATAAAAAAAAAGCACCATATTTAAGAATGTCAAAATGGAAATGGCCTTTTATTTTATTTTTATAAGCATTTCAGGTTTGAGTGAAAAGGGCATTTCCTTTTGAATATACCCATATTTTAAATCACAAAAACTTCTTTGTGGACCTTTCATCGTAAGATTGAAAGTAGAAACTGAAATAAAAAACTGACCTCTGTGATGGAGGAATACTCTTCCACTGCTGCCTTCAGCTCATCTACTTGTCTGCTCTTCTGGAAAAGGCAAATAAAATAAAAGACCATTGCTGAAAAGGTTCCTGTTGCCTTTCTTTCAGAAAATTACAAACTACATGGACACTATTTGGCAGTTCTGCAAAAATAGCAAGGCGGCAAGAAACAAGTAAAGAGGGTGAACTGAATGACCTCTTGTATTCGAGCTTCCTTTTCAAAGATGACGCCATCAAAAGAGTGGATCTGCACCTGAAGACAAGCGTGTGACACCAGGCAATACAATCAAATAGAGCAACTAAATATAGGAGTGGAAGTGTAGGACACAAAAAAAGCTACCTGAAGGTCAGCGTTAATGTCACACAGCTCTGCTATTTTCTTCTGAAGCTCGTCCATCTCCATGGTGACCTTAAAGTTCTGGGGAAGTGAGGAGGGGTGGCTGTTTTTCATCATGTATGTGCTCATCTAGAGAAAAATGGAATTCGTACCTCCTCTTGCAGCGATGCGATGTTGGCAATCAGACCTTGGTTTTCTTTCTCCTGTGAAGAGCAAACGCTTCAGCTCATTTTTATTACCCGTCTCTGTATTGTGGCCTATTTTCACTGCACAGTATTTGCAAGCGGTGTTGTGGGAGATTCTGCCTGACCACGTGCTTGATGTGTGCGGAGGCGCGAGCTCTGTCGTCTTCTCTGCAGCTTAGAGTGGCCTTCATTTCCTCCACTTCTTCTTTAAGAATCTTCTCTTTGTTGACCAGCTGCTGGTGACTGAACAATAATCCGTGGAACTGCAGACAACTTCCACGCGCTCTCGACTTGCATGCGAGCTCAGCTTACCCTTTGGCCTGGTTGCGGAGCTGCACGTTCTCATCTGCCAGCTTTTGGTTGCTATCCTCCATGCTCTCCACCACCTGTTTTAGCTTCTTTACCTCACCCTGGAGTTTTTGGTTGCTCATCTGGAGGTCGGCAACACAGTATACAAGCTCTGATGTTTCACTGCAAAGACAAACAGAACGGCGCTTGTGTGTTGAAACTGTTCACACAAAAGATAACATATCTTCTCAAGGGGCAATGCAATACAATCGAGCCTTATTCAAAGAATGCAAGAGTATCAAAATAAATGTCTCGCTAAAGTCAAGCATGATACCGATAGTGTCTTGGCTTGGGGCTGCACGAGTGCTGCTGGCACTGTAACTTTATAATGCACTTGAACAACAAGGTTGACCAAAGTGCTACGGGAATAAAACAAACTGGGCCAAAAGCCGAAATAAACAGCTGAGATTTAAGAACAGGCACAGAAGAGGCCTGTCTAATGTACAAAGGCAGCTCATTCCAAAGTTTTGGTGCAGCTACTGCAAAAGGCCGGTCCCCTCGGGTCTTACGGTTTGTCTTGTGAGCTGGTCTGCCCACCTGAGAGGCCGTGCAGGATTGCATTTTGAGTGAGCCACAAACGAGCAAGGGCGGACTGCCAAATGAAAGTGCATTTCAGTAATCCAGCAGGACGGTTCCAAAGGCTTAGTGCCAAAAAGTGCTTAAGTTTTGCCAGCTGCTGGAGGTGAAAAAAGCAGGTCCTTACAATGGAATGACCATCAAGTTTAAGTTGAGGGTCCATTTTAAAATCAAGGTTTACAATCTCAGGTTTCCCAAATCCACTGGAGAGGTAACACAACTGGGTCCAAACACCATAACTTCTGTTTTAGATTCATTAAAATTAAGAAAACGTAAACCCATCCAGGTTTTTAAATGTGTCAAACACATTTGAAGGGATGTCGCCGCAAAGCTCTCTTTAAGTGCGATCATCTGCCTAACAGTGGGACGAAACCCCATATCGTTACAGAATAGAACCCAGAGGCAACAAATAGTGAGAAAAGAGTGGGGCACAAAATTGATCCATGTGGGACGCCGTGCAGCAAAGGTGCAACAGAAGACTGGTTATCTCCATGCCAGATAGAAAAAGTTCTATTAAACCAATCCAAGGCAGCCCCTTTTATCCCAACCCAAAGTTCCAATCATGATATTACAAGATCGTGATCCGCCGTATCAAACGCGACCGTGAGAGCTGTGGTTTGTTCCACTCAACTCCTTTCCCAACAAACAACTCCAGGAAGTGCTTAGTACACCGAAAGTGACGGTGATGGAGTGACCGAGTGACTCTCCTCCACCCCAGAACCCAGTTGAGCAGCAGTGGGCCATCCTTAAGCAGAGGGATGGGAGGAAGGTGGAGGGCCCACCAGTGATGGCATCATGGAAGAAACTAAGGAATTTCATGTCCAAAAAGATTAAGGCAGTGTTAGATTTCCATAGTGCTGACACTAAATAGTGACAGAGTTTGGAGATTGTGTTGCCAGCTATGTAGACAAGAATGGCAGGGTGTCGACTTATTTTTAGAGGACAGTAACTATATTCACTCATTACCAAGTTGTACACTAACTATGGTATATACGAGGTTTATTTCTATATCATTGTCCCTTGAGAGGCTATGATAACACACTCGCTTCTGAGTAATTCAAAGTAACTTACAATTCAGTTCTTGAGGCGTCCCCTCCAAAGCCCTCCAAGCTTCCAGAGGTCATGTTAAGCAGCATTGACCTCTTGGCTACAATACAAAACCACCTGTGAGAAATCCTAAATACTGGACAGTACAGCATAGCACCCACCAGAAAGACTGTCTTTCAGTTTGATGGAGTCCTGGGTTACAACTTCTGCTGGTTCTTCCCTAGGGTACCACAAAGGCATCAAACAAAAACCCGCAAGCATGACGAGGCAGGCGAGCATTCAGTTTCTACGTCCGTACCCGTTGCTGCGGCAGTCTTCAATCCACTCCCTCATTACGGCGTGGTAGGTGTCCAGGTCGATGGAGACATCCTTGCGTTCCGGGTCCAGCATGTTGCAGAGCTCCTCCAGTCCGCTGTCCTCCGAGCTGCGACTGGTGGTGTGCCGCAAGTACTCCACAATGTGAGACACGCACACCTTACCTGAACAGTGAAGGGCTTTATGTTCTGTTGCAGTACATGGAGAAATATTATCATGGGTCCAAGTAAAGCAAGGCAACGGATGCTCATAGGCACTAAAAAGAAAACACTACTGCTCTGTAAGTGCTGGTAAAAAGCCCCCCAAAAACCTCCTTATCACTATTGAAGCTTGATTGACTTGCCCGATTGTTGCGTGCGTTGGCGTTACCTCGGCGCTGCGTGTCACACGCATGGAAGATGGTGTCGAGCAGATTCTCCTCGCAGATGAGGCTGACTTCTGCCATGTTCTTGCCGTCGGGGACCAGCGTGTTGCCTAGGCGGAAGATCAGACAGTGAAAGCACATGATGTATATTCCTCCTGCAGGCGCCCTAAACTCACCTGACTGGATAGACACGGACTTGTGCAAGATGAAAAATGCCAACCACTTAAGTGTTACATATTTTTATTCAAAGTTCTGCAAGCGCTTAAAAATTGCTTGGTGCCTATTCCACTTCTTATCCCGGCTCATCAGTTTCCCAGTCCTGGGAGGCAGAGCCTCACCAGGTCATGATGAAAAGAGGGCGCTGAAAAACATACATTTTGTTGTTCTCTGTGACAATGACAAATTCTTGAATCGAATCTTGAATTAGTCCAATCGTTAACATTTTCTCAAGTAAAAATGGCTGAATTGGCACAGTATCTGTCTGCCAGCAGGTCGCCAATTCACACAGTGTCTTTCTGCAGCATGTGTAACGTCTTTTACGCGAGTGTGACGTCATTATTCTTGCTAATCGAACGACAAAAACACTGAAATGTCATACAGGAGACACTTGTAGTACCGTTTCTTCCTGGAGGGGTCAGGAGTGGTGCTTGTCACTGCCGTACTTCCATATAGGAAAACCTTTTGGTGTTTTTTTTTTTTTTTTTTTTTTTTACAGCTGTAGCTAGTAGAAAGTCAAATTCATTCAAGTTACTTTTATGTGTGCATGACATTTCCTAATCGCAATTACAGTAAAAAGAACTGATGTTTTCGACCAAGTAGCTACTAAACTACTTGACTCGTTCGCGAGGTCCATCTACAACCTCCTTCACGCCTACCTCCATCGTCCAGCGACAGCCTTTTCACAACCAGGGCCGGATAGGTCAGCTCAAACTCTGTCGACTTCCCCGTGCCTGCAGAGCTGAAGTTGAGGTTGTAGGAGACGGTGCTGCAACTCGGGGTGAAGGTATGAGAGAGCGGAGGGCTCTGGCTTGACTGGGGTTCGCCATGTGTGAATGCCAAGTAAGGGGACTCTCTGGTCTGGGCTGTGGGGGTTGAGCAGTACTTGTGCCAGCTTTGAACTGGTTTTGCATCACTACCATCAGCGCTTCTCCTCTCTCCAAACGTGCTAGTGATGGTGTATGTGATGTTGGCTGGCGTGGAAGGAGCGGGAGGTGGCATCAAGGGACCCACGGTGCTCTTTTGGGGAGGACCCGAGCTCGCCATCCCCTTCTCCTTCCACCTCTCACCCTCGTCTTTGCGGTGGGCGCCCTTCTTCAGGATGGCTTCCAGGTTGTGCCTGAGGCCGCACTGGGGGCTGTCGTAGCTGCTGGAGGACAGCTTGGGGATCTGGAAGGGGGAATACGGCTCCCGCTCACCACGCCACTGGATGGTCTGCAGCTTGCGGCAGATGCTGTCCACCGGATTGTGGCGCCGCGTTGGCTGGGCCGTGTAATAATCCATGCTGGCGATGGCGAGGCTTCCTAACTGGAGTCTGAGGATGGGAGGGGGGGGAAAAAGAGATACGGCGTCTTGAATATGAGATCAAATGATGGGGAATGCACTAGACCTCCACTTTTATGGCAGCACGTGACGTAACAGTAGCTACATGCGGGGAAACATCAGCATTTGGGAAGATGGCAAAGACAAATGGAGAAAAACACCCAAACAGGTACTAGTTTGGGATATGAGAAGTTTCCAAGCGCGTCCCCTCCCGTTCAACGTGGCGTCTGATTGGGGAGCAGGTGTGCTAATGAGCTAATTAACTCAGCTGGCGTCCAATCCATTTGCCCGCTAAACGATGAAATCCCCCCTCCATGAGACGTCATAGAAACATTGGTGTAACCGGCTGAGACGAAAAGTAACTCTTTTGGTTTTCCAGCAATCAAGACACAAAAAAAACAACAGGTAGACGCCAGAGCAAATAACTATTTGACACAAACGTCTTCGCTTTTCTTACGTTACAAAAGACAGCCTCGGCCCCCGTCGGACGTTTTCGTCCCCTCAATTGGGAAAGTCGATCTCCACGCGAGCATGCGCAGTAGGTGGTGAGCGGAGAACGGCGTTTAAACCGTCGCTGAGAAGTGAGCCAACAGCGCCGCTCTGCGGTCGGCTGCCGGAACTACAGCGACTGAGAAAAAACGGTGCAATTGTGCCTTTGGGAAAAAAATCTACAATGTGCTGCAGCTGCGCACTCAACGTCATGAGGTCATTTTTTTTGCATTTATTTCTTTACTGCATTTATTAAATGCCATCCATCCATTTTCTATGGCGCTTATCCTCATTAGGGCGGGTATGCTGGAGCCCATCCCAGCTGACTTTGGGCGGGAGGCGAGGTACACCCTGGACTGGTCCCCATTATTAAATGTATTATTATTATTAGTAGAATTATACTATACTACATTTTTGTGGGTAAAACGGTCAACCTGGCGATGCAAACAATAATGAAATGTGAGATTTGACATGAATATGGTGTCCCAGTCCTGGCGGCCCTCTGAGGGCCACCAGAACTGGCCTGGTCTACACAAACAAATACTGTGCATGCTTTCACATGGCTGCATGTACCTGACCATGCGTCCTTGCAATTGTCAAATCGTTTCTTCTGTTGTGACACTACAGTGTGGCGGCTGCCACCTCCAAAGCGGGCTGCGGGCTTCCAAGCTTACCCTTCCTCGCTGATTCAGGTGCGGCATCTTCACACCTATCCCTCTGGTTGCTCCGCATAGAAGATATTCCTTTTATGGTGAACACATGCAACCTACGCAACGCAGCAAAAGAGGCCTCGAAGGCACCATTCAGTAGAGTTTTATTAGCAAAAGTGTCTCCGTTGTGTTTATGCTCCTGGTCCTCTCCTCTCCTCGTAGACTTTTATTATGACTGAAGACTCCTCCAGTGTCTTTGGTCCAAATCCCAGGCTTGTACAAAGGCTGAGTGGTTCTTATCTGCTTCCACTGCTCACTCCCACACACTGGAAGACAGTCATGGGGTATTTATAGCACGTTAAGCCCGCCAAACACTGACAGCATCGTGCGTGTGAACGCAGGTAAGCGTTTGGAGGGATTATGGTGTATGTTAAAACACCGGGCCAGCACCAGGCGAGGAGACGAGAAAAATGGCTTATTGACTCTGATTATGTCGACTATATCGAGTAATGAAAATGTAAAGCGTGTTATTTCATGTCTAGAATACTCTAATAATGTTCATTCACTCATTCATTTTCTATGCCGCTTATCCCCATTAGGGTGGCGGGGATGCTGGAGCCTACCCCAGCTGGCTGTGGGCGGGAGGCGGGGCACACCCCGGACTGGTCGCCAGCCAATCGCAGGGCACATACAGACAAACAAACTTTCACACTCTGATGGACAATTTAGAGCGGCCAATGACGCTAACATGCATGTTTTGGGAATGTGGGAGGAAAGCGGAGCACCCGGAGAAAACCCCACGCACGCACGGGGAGAACATGCAAAATCCACACAGAGATGCCCAACGGATGCCAATGTGCCACCCACTCGACCACCGTGCGGTACCAGCTGCAATGTGTCAACACAGTCCTTTTATCTGACGGTGTGAAGGACCATGTGCTCATCGTTAGAACGGAGTGCCAAGCCGCTCCCGACCTTCTCCCTTGCCGCTGCATGACTCACCTTGCTTAGCGGAGATCCTGACAGCACAAGCTAGAAGGCATTTCTCGGGAATTGAGAAATCCTGTGTGCGCAGGAGCAAAAACTGATAACACGTGCATACAGTTTCCCAGCACTAGTCGAGTCTGGAACCAATGAAATCAATTAACTCGTCTTGCGATGTGTTTTGACTAATAATAGCCCGTAGTCAACCAAAAAAACCCAAAATTGTGAAAAAAAATCCAACCGCGTTCTTAATTTCTATCACAAAACGTCTTTGTTAGCATCCTATTAGCTAGCTACTCGATGGAAACAGACCGGTGTTTGTCTATGATGTCATCAGCGGTGGACTGTAGTTCTTTGCTGACTAACACAGTTACAGCACAAGTCTAAAAAATGTTTGGGCGCTTTTATTGTTTTGCCATGCCAGATTTACACGCGTGAAGCAATTCCAAAGGCCCAGAAAGGATGACTGAAAGGGAGAAAAGAAGGTTGCTTTTGCCTGCGTTGAAGACGAAATGATGTGTTGACAAAGACCGGATGCGGCAGCGGGACCGGCAACAGCGCCAACTCATTGTTTTAGCATCGCTTATTCTTTCATTTCAATAGTGTTCCTCGCCTTTGTTGTCAGAAGGCTGCTTTCTCCGGCTGGCTTATTTTGCAGCCGTGATGGAAAGAAAAGCAGAGACTTATAGCAAAGCACAAAAGGTGGCGTCCCGGCAAAGAACACAATGTTGATTTTTCTTTTGTTTTCTGCATGTGAAACTATAAAAGTCTGTTTTGTGGTAACATTTTTGGCTTTCTGGAACGCATTGATCGGAATTTACGTTTTCATGGGAAAGTTTGAATGAGAGTACATTCTGGTTGGAGTCGGACCGGACTAACCAAGAAATGAAACTTGGATGCACTTAGAGTAGTCAGTGTGCAGCTTGCATAGCACTATAGATTTACTTCCGTTGCATTCCATTTTCCTCCGCTTATCCGGGTCCGGGTCGCGGGGGCAGCAGTCTCAGTAGGGAAGTCCAGACTTCCCGGTCCCCGGCGACCCCTTCCAGCTCCATCGGGAGGACACCAAGGCGTTCCCAGGCCAGCTGTGAGACATAGTCCCTCCAGCGTGTCCTCGGTCTTCCCCGGGGCCTTCCCCCGGCCGGGCATGCCCGAAACACCTCACCAGGGAGGCGCCCGGGCTGTAGACAAGACCCGCATGTCTTACCGTCGCCAGTAGTTTGGGGCAAGGAGAGCAAATCTGTACACTGACTACTCAAAGCTACACTTCCACAGTATTAAGGGTGTGCTGACTTGTGTTAGACGCTGCATGCAAAATCTCCTCTCGTCGCGAAACCAGTGTTTATTGCAATTATTCTAATCCGTGTGAGGCAGGAGATGACGACTCCATCCATCATGTGGCAAGTGCGTTGAGCTCGCGGCTTCACGGAGAGATGGAGGCCGTCCTGTAGCGTGGCTCGCGCCGGCATTCTCTCATTAAGCCCGCCGTAATTGCACAAACTCAATTATTGCCTCCGCGCTCTGTGATCTTCAAAGCCGAGATGCTGCAAACAAGTGGCGGGGAAGCCTAATGAACAATAAAATGGACAAGAAAGGCGCACGCCTTCCCGCAAAGCCTTTAAATCTGTTGACATTTCATTTGGAGGGAAGCGGCGAGAGCACCGCGCCACAAACGCACGAGTGGTCCGAGGCGGCGGATGAAAGATGAGTCGACTCAGTCGCCCTTCCTCTTTCAAGTTAATTAGAAATCACATCCTTTTGTTTCCCCTTCGCGTGCGTTTATTTACTTACTCACTTGGACCATTAGAGCACATTTGCAGAATGAGACGCAAATAATTGGATTTGCCTCCGCGGCTGTCACGGATTGGCCAACATTTTTGTCTTTGGATTGTTATTATTCCTTCCCTCGGTGGTGCTGGCTCGGGGGGGCTGACTTGGCACGCTTGCTCCAGGAGGTTTAATTGCATTTTTTCTAATTGTGTTTTCTTCACAATTAAGAGGCGGCGGGTGAGGAGGCGTTTATTGCTGTGTGACAGGAGGGTTCTTTTGGTACCCTGCAGGAAGGGACAGCACAATCGCACAAGCCTTTCTCGGACTTCCGCTCTCTCGCACTTTGGCCGCACACCCAGTGTATGGGGTCCAGTGGTCATGAGGAAGACAATGGCCGCTGTGTGTCACAGCCCTTATGCAATCGTTTCAGCGCCAGTGCAACGTACCGCACACGTCCTGCAAAAGACAAGCGCAGTCCCGCCTAAAGTAATTAGCAAAAGCAGGCGGTAGTCTCACGCAATGATGCTTCATAAGTTACACTCCTTAGTACTTACAGGCTGCCTTCGCTCTAAACAGCTCCAAGTTGGGCCTGCAACTTGCTGTCTGTCTGGAGGAAGTGGTGACTGGGTCAAATGGCTATAACCCGTGGGGTTCCCCAGGGGTCAATCCTGGGACCACAGTTGTTCCATCTGTACATGCTTCCTTTAGGCCAGCCAATACACACCTGCAATGGGTCCTACCACAACTATGCAGACCACACTCGGATCTACGTGTCACTGGTGGCAGGTGAACAGTGTGAAAAACTATTTGCCCCCGTCCTGACCTTTTGTCACACTTAAATGTTTCTGCTCATAAAAAAGAGTTACCTATTAGTCAAAGATAACATCATTGAACACAAAATGAGGACTGCCAAGACTTTTGGGAAAAGATCTTGTGGACTGACGAGACAAAAGTAGAACTTTTTGGAAGGTGCGTGTCCCGTTCCATCTGGCGTAAAAGTAACACAGCATTTCATAGCGACAGTCAAATATGGTGGTGGTAGTGTGATGGTCTGGGCTGGTTTTGCTGCTTCAGGACCTGGAAGGCTTGCTGGGATAGATGGAAGGATGAATTCTACTGTCTAGCAAAAAATCCTGAAGGAGAACGTCCGGCCATCTGTTGGTCAACTCAAGCTAAAGCCATCTTGGGTGCTGCAGCAGGACAAGGACCCAAAACACACCAGCAAATCCACCTCTGAATGGCTGAAGAAAAACCAAATGAAGACGTCGGAGTGGCCTAGTCAAAGTCCTGACCTGAATCCCATGGAGATGCTGTGGCATGACCTTAAGAAGGCGCTTCATGCTAGAAAAGCCTCAAATAAAGCTGAATGACAACAATTGTGCAAAGATGAGGGGGCCAAAATTCCTCCAGAGCGTGTAAAAGACTTGTTGCAAGTTATGGCAAACGTTTGATTGCAGTTATTGCTGCTAAGGGTGCCCAAGCAGTTATTAGGTGCAGGGGCAATTACTTTGTCACACAGGGCTATGTGGTTTTTTCTCCCTAAATTATAAAAACATTCATTTCAAAACTGCATTTTGAGTTTACTTGTGTTATCTTTGGCTAATATTAAAATGTGTTTGATGATCAGAAACATTTTGTGGGACAAACATGCAAAAGAATAAAAAGTCAGGAAGGGGGCAAATTGTTTTTCACACCACTGTACGTATATCCATATCCATAAATGCAGTACATCCATTGTAGAGCCATATGAACCATCACGCGCTTCTTTTCTGCCTCCTAGGCAAACAAAGGTTGTTGTTTTTTTTATCTCGGAGTTTGAAGCCAAACTCTAACATGCTCTAATTTTGAAGGCCGGCGTTGACTGTTGCTAATGGGCAAACTAGCCTCCCCGTAGCGCCCGTCCTTTATTTACGCCAAACTTCCACGTCGTTTAAAATGTTGGCAAAAACATACACAGAACATTAGAAAACAAAAATTGTACATTCAATTGTAATATTATGACCTTATTGCCACAAGGTTTCAACTTTATTCCCACAATAATTTTTTTCCCCAACCTATTATGCCAAAAACGACAAGTTTATGTTGCAATATTGCGACATTCACGCACAAAAAATGAACTTTTACTAAAATGACTCATAATTTTTACTCATAATATTACAAGTGTAGTCTCACAAAGTTGGGAATTTTTTCGACACGTCAAATTACAGCAGTTGTTTTCAATCTCTGCTGTTTTTTTTTAAACGTTCCAATTTTTTCAACGTTTCTCATCATTATGACTTTATTCCTGTAACATTTCGACGTTATTCTCCTAATATGGTCCTCTTTTCCACAACCTCGTTTTCCAAAAATGACAACTTTTTGGGGGGGTTTGATTACTTATTATTTTTTCTTTTTTGTAAAAAGACTGCTCATTTTTCAAGTTTTGCCTTAAAGGTTCTGTTCAATTGTATTTTGAGATCGTGCCGCGGGCCAATCAATCACTCGGACGGCACTGGGAGCACCCCTGTTGTGGAGCAGGATATGTTACACGATTTTTAAGAAAAAAGTAAATACAAAGAAATAAATGTTATGCTGTTTGGAAAGGTCTGAGAGGCGCACGTGCTCATCCAAAGAGCCTTAGAGGAAGTCTGGCGCGGCGCATCAAAGACCAGGTACTGCCGCAGAGCCTTTTCCTGGGTCCTTCAAAAACGATTTTATTTATTAAAGACGAAGCAAGCACGCTGATTTTATTGTCTACGTTTTGCAGTTCTATAAATCGGTATTTATTGCCGTTGTCTGTATCGCATGCGCAGCGCCTAAACTCTGATGATGTTTTGTCGCTTCCCATTAGGACGGCCGTGACATTCATGCAAGGGCACGAGGGAGGTGTAATCGGAGGCAAAGGAGAGAGAGCGCGAGAGAAAGATGGCACCCATTCAGCTGCAAAGAGC
Source organism: Oostethus manadensis (assembly GCA_024372805.1). Lineage (NCBI taxonomy): Eukaryota > Metazoa > Chordata > Actinopteri > Syngnathiformes > Syngnathidae > Oostethus > Oostethus manadensis. The sequence continues at coordinate 272,366 of QODF01000059.1, read as the reverse complement.
CATGTTTGGCTCTGAGCGGTGCATGCCCACTCCTCGCCGCTGCCCCCACCCCTCTCTCTTCGCCACCGCCGCTGGGGGCTTGATGTGATTTGACAAGCACAGCGCTGTCATCTTGAGTTAGTCCAATTTAAAAGTCTAATTAATGAACACGGCGCCACTTTGTGTGCTTGTCGTTGTTGCCTTTCTTCCTCTTCCCGGGCCGGTTTGCCTTCCCTTTTACCCTCATCTCCTCACTCTTGCAGTCTTATCGGAAGGCGGCGTGACTGCAGAGGCCGCCAGTCGCCCTGAGGTGAGACTGGAGTCTCACACCACAGCAGATGATATCAGCGGCTTTGGGTCCCCCGATTACAATCAAACTGTCTCTTTTCCCAAACTTCCCCGCACTATTTTGCTTCAGCCGTAAACATCAGAGGTCATTTGGAGGTTTTCAACAAATGTATTCTATCTGTGCGTTAACTACACCCCTGATGGGCATGCAACTAAACCCAACTGGGATGTAAATGGGTGTTCGCGCAGCAACAATCAGAAAATCGTTGTCCGTCCGTATCACGACAAAATGTGGCAAATATGCATGTGCATAGTTCAAGGCAGACCCGTCCTCCGGTTAGTCCCGCATACTGCATGCATATTTCTCTTTTTAATGCGGTAAAAGTACTGTAGTATATAGCAGGGGCGTCCAAAGTGTGGGCCGGGGGCCTTTTCCCCCCATTCTAACAATAAAAGCAACAATCATTCATGTCCTTTTGTGAGAATAATATTATGGGTAATATTTTTATGATTTTGGTTATGACTAATATGATTTTTTGTTCATATATATTGTGAAATAATGTCATTTTACTTGCATAAAATATTAAAGAGAAAACTATAGATACAGTATATTTTTTTATTGTCGCAATATTATGAGAACCGAACAAAACTAGTGTTTGATTAAAGTAAATTAGGTTGTGAATGTCACGGGAATAAAGTAGGAAAGAAAAAAGAAGAAACCAATTCAACATTTGCAAGAAAATTGGAGTGCCTTTTTTTGCAAGAATTAAGTCAAAATATTAAGAGAAAAAGTGACAATTTTAAGAGAGTAAGCTGCTAGAATGATGTCATTTTAGTCACAAATATTCTTCTTAGCCTGGGAAAATAGTTGTACGGGAATAAAGTCATAATATTACAAAACAAACGTTTAGTTGAGAAGAATGTCGAAATATTTGGAAAATGGGGAAGTTCATATTGATAATCCTTAATCGTTTTGAGTGTGACATCTGGGAGAGGCTGGTCCCGGACTGCGGTCGCTGGGCGTCCGGGGCCTATGAAGGACCTCGCCTGCTGGGTCCCGGGAAACAGGGGTGCCTACTGCCTATTGGCTCGTCCTCTGGAAGGATTTTTTTTTTTGTGTCCTCCCAGTCCTACTATCCCTCGGGGCCTCGCTCCCCCACTCCCTGCAAACAAGCACATAGGATCTTGGGGAGTGCTCCATGGGGGTCACAAACATGACCTCCTTCTGTTGTGCCCCGGGGGCCGCAAACTCCGCAGTTTTAATTACACTTTCTCACTATACAGAGACTCAAGGACACCACTCATTCATTGTTGGGGTGGCGGGACTCGTGCCACCTGGTGGGCAGAACTACTCAGTCGTGCTCAGTCGGCGATATGGTTCTGTTCTTGGTGTCACGCAGTTTCGGCTCCTCAATTTTAACACGCACACCTCACACCTCGTAACACTCACTCTTAGTTGGGTGGGGAGGGGCGGGGGGCGCTCGGGGGGAGTGGGTCGGTTCGGCTGCGGGTCTCAGTCGGTTGCAGTGCTGGGAGGAGGGCTGTCGTGTGTGTGTAGGTGTATATGTGTGTGTGTATTTTTTTAATAATAAACTTTTCTCACAAAAATGAATTTGTGAAATTGAATATGGTTATTAAGTAGCACTTCAAGGGCCGCACGGTGGTCGAGTGGGTAGCACATTGGCCTCACAGTCAGGAGGTTCAGGGTTCGAATCTCTGTTGGGCGTCTCTGCGTGTTTCTCCGGGTACTCCGCTTTCCTCCCACATTCCAAAAACATGCATGTTAGCTTTAATGGCCGCTCTAAATTGTCCATTTGAGTGTGGATGTTTGTTTGTCTATTTGTGCCCTGCGATTGGCTGGCGACCATGTATGTGTTCGTGTGTTTGTGCATAGGGCTGTGGCTGCGGCAGCTACTGATGGGGCGGGGACAAACCCATGGGCCCTCTACGGGCGCCTGCCTCTGGCGTCGGGGTAGGCGATGGCCCGCGGCAGTTGTGTCTGGGGCAGCCTGGGGCTCCGGGGTGTTAAATGTGGCCCCTGCTTTGGGGGGTGGGTGGCTTCTGGGCACGGGGGCTCGTGGGCGGATGCCCTGCTTGGCTGTAGCTGGCCGGCCCCCGGCAGGTGTTCCGGCTGTTGGCGTCCGTGCCCCCCTGTGGCCCTCGCTCAGCTGCTGAGTGGCAACCGGCTGGGTCTCCCTTGCACCTCTTCGGAATGGACTCGCGGTTGCCTCTTGGGGGGAGCCTGCTGGGGGGCCGTGCTCCGGCGTCTTCCTGGTCGGACCCTCGCTTTTGGAGGGAGCGTGGTTTGGGATGCATGGCTGTGTTCACCACGAACATCTCCTCATTCTCTGTTTCGCTCTGATGCGGTTATCCTGTCACTGCAGACTAATGTAGATTTAATGTAGATTTGTTGCACGAGTCATCTGGATGGTCATTGTTCAAGAGGGTCTGTTTCTTTTCTCCTTGTTCTTCTTTTATGTTTATTATTATTATTATATATATATATATATACATATATATATATATATATATATATATATGCACACTGTATGTGTGTGTATGTACAGTATGTACTGCATGAAGATGTGTATGTGAACAGTATGTGTATGTAGTCGTGTACGTATATATATGTATATGTATATATTTATTTATTATTTTTCTTTCTTTTACTGTATTTTTGCTCATTTTGCTCTGTGACTGTTCTGGTTGTTGCTGAAATTGTGATTATCATGGTTGTTTATAATATGGTTGAAATATGTTTGTGAGGTTCTTCTGCACCCTTTCTTATATCCCCCACCCCACCCCCCACCCATCCCTTTTCAGGTCGGGTCCGGCATGGAAATGTGGTTGAACAAAATTGATAATAAACGCAGTCAAATGTCAAGGGCGACTCATTTGGATTATGTAGTTTCCTTTGGCAAAGCAATTTTGCTCACTTAAAGGCAGCTTGACTCCCATTCAGCTGTCATGATGCTGGACAAGACAAAAAAAAAAAAAAAAAATTCACTCGTGAATTATTAGTAACAAATTGACACTTTTATTTGCGTTTATTTATTATTAACGTTTAATTTCATGTTATGAAATGGTATCGAACTTTACAGTTGTCTTTGCGCAGCAGAATATTTACACTTTGGGCACAGAGGGTGACGTGTACCGATGCAACCCGCCTGGCTCAGCCACCCTGGGCCGGAACCGAGGTCAGCAGGGTCGACAGCGTCGGCCGCCAAGCAAAAATCCCGGGCTGTCGACTCGACGTCCAGCGCCGCACTGGCGGAGTCAGGACAGAAGCTTTTTGGAGATGCTGCAGATATGAACGTGGCGTCTTAAGCACTAAAAACAAACAATTGGATCGAATGATCGGGAAAAAAACACTCAATTCCGAGACGGGATGGCTATTCATCGGGCGCGTCACGACATCTCGCGGGATTTGAACGTGACGACTTCGGAACGCACACAAAAATGTGTGGTGAAATAACAATAACAATCATTTTTGGGAACCAGTCTTTGATATCTTGTAGAATACAAAAAAAACGGTGCTAAATCGCAACGTTAAAGAATCATCCCCGGATCCGGATCACCACCGAAATTGCGTCAGTTCTTCCGTATGCCTTGTCCGAGAATTCCTGAAAAAAAAACACAAGCAAAGAGACAGCCAGGAAAAACACAACCTCCTTGGCGGAGCTACTAATCGAATTGGACAGGCGGGAAGAGGGTTCACTCTGTGCATGGCTTTGTACCGCAGAACAACAGCAGGAACGGAGTGAGAGCTTTCCCCAGCCATTCAGTTTCTTGGTCTCAGAGGGTACCGCTCAGAGAGAGTAGAGATGCAATCACTAGATTGCATCGCGTCGTCATCCGTTTTCTATCCTTGTCTATACCTGCCCTGCGATTGGCCGGCGGCCGGTCCAGGGTGTACCCCGCCTCTCGGCCAAAGTCAGCTGGGATAGGCTCCAGCACACCCTCATAAGGTTACGTGCCCTTGACGTTCCAAATCTGTCCTCCTGTTTGCGTTCCTGCAAATGCTGCACGCCTAGCGGGTGGTGGCCAGAGGATGGTGCTGGTTGCTAACAAACCGCGGCCCCCGGTAGCCTAAAACACCCGCCTTGTGTTTGGCTTTGGAGGTCTGCCAGTCAAGGATGGCAAAGCAGTGCAGAACTAATCCATTCCCATGCATCCATCCTAATCCAGCCACACGTGGATGGCATCGTTTAATCACCCGCCTCATCATCATCGCCGCCATCCGCTATCAGCATCATCTTCCTGCGCCCGCCCTTTCCGTGTGCGGTAATAAAAAGGAGTTTTTGTAAATAAGTGCTGGCGATTAAGAGGAGATTAGCGCGTGCCTTCACACACACGTGCGCGTGACGGGTTTTGTTAGCACACCGGGCCTGACACGACATCAACGTTATCCTCCCGCCGCTCATGTTATCTCTCTTGGCTTTGCAGTTTTAGGGGACTTTTTAACAGCGCCGCTGCTTAAGAGCTTAGTGTAAATGGTTGGATGGCTAGATGGATGGATGAAGATCACACACACACACACACACACACACAGAGGGGGAGAGATCAGTGTCACTCACGCAGCTTCAGCACCAAAGCCTGATTCGCTTTGTGCTAAAAGCTGTTTGATTTCTCATCAGGCTTGTAATGGAGAAGCTCCGCTGTCAGATTTCACACACGAGACGAGCTTTTCGTCCCGCACACACCGAGTGCGGCGGTGAGCAGCACAAGGAGCCCCAAAAAGGGCGTCGGGTCGGTTCCCTTTGCGTTGGACTTACTAAGCCACCGTCACGTCACACGCACACACAAACACACCGCAAGGCTTTGGAATGTCACTTTTGCCGAAACCACTTCATCCTCCCTCATCCCGGAGCAGTCCACCACCGATATTTCTCTCATGGCACGACATAAGCGAACACTTCCTGTCTACAAAATAAAATGTAGCGGATTTTTGAAATCCAATATCAGAATAAAAAGCCTCAATGCTCTTTCTTTTCCGTCTTTCCGAGCGTGCCAAGTGTCTCAATCCAAATTTCCGAATTCCTTCTTGTAAAACATGGAATGTAGCCGGCAACAGGACGTCCAGTGCCATCGGGGCACGCTTGAGTCGCCAAAATGCTCAGAGGCGATTCTTAAGGCGCCATGTGGGCATGCAAGCAAATATCCACACGCACATGTTTTAAAAAAAAAAACAGCCTTCCACAAGGCATGCTGGGTAGCTTGTGGCTTTCTCACAGCGTTTTGCTGGGTTTGCCGCATTTTAGCGTGTCGAGGAGGAAAAGTAGCGCCGTTTTGATATCCAATCTTTTATTCTATATGGTTGATATTGTTGTTGCCCACCGGACTACCCAGCATGCCTTGCGGAGGTTTTTAAGTGACGCGCTCAGTTGTTTACCACCGACAGCGGGGGTTTATGCGATGCCCTTTTAGTCACGCGTTGACTCGCTGTGGATTTTTTTTTAGTTGCACCGTGAGCAGGTATGCCGTTTTGTTTCCGGACGCCGAGTCAAAAAGTCCGCCCAGCCCCGGCGTCGGGCGCTGTCAGGCGGGCATGTGCGCTAATTATTCACTGCTATGTTGGACATTTGTGTGCATGTGTATTGAAAAAGGGGAGATGTGAGTTGTGACTAATACTCCCCGGGCCTGGCAGCTGGCACCGCTCTGCCTCCCTGCAGGTGGGAGTGAGTCACGTACACACACGCACGCACACACGCACGCACGCACGCACGCACAGAGTAACGCGTTACATGCATGGTAGCACATTGGCTTCTTTCCCCTTCAGACCTCCTCACCGCCACGGGCAAGACCACCGAGCCTCCAGAGGACCTCATTTACCTGCCCTTACCTATCCGCATACACCGTCCGTCTGTGCAAGGGCTGCTCTGTGGGCCTCCGCCGGGTTAAACGGGCGCACAGCAACCGCCCTTCACTCTGTGCACCCGCGGGAGTCAGTAGGTGGCACGCACGCCCAGAGATGCTTTTGTACAGGGACACGGGACTTTGTTGCCGTGAGTGCAAGCTTGCAAACATCAACATAACGTTTGGTAACTTATGCTTCCTGGTGTCTGAGTGAGACGTGCATCACTTCACTGGAACAACACAGCCGGCCAGGTATGGAAGCGGGGTGCAGAAAGGGACACAAATGACCCGATTGTGACGGCGTGTTTGCCTTCGCCACCCCCGCCGCCGCATGAATGTTCATTTGTGAATACTGCATTTATTTGTACATGCGTGCTGTGACCGTGTTGCTCTTTACTCCCCGTGTAGGAATAAAGAGAGTTTTTCCTGCCGGAGAAAAAGAACAGCGTACAAAGGGTCCTTTGACACGCCAGTGTCGAAGTGTGTGTGTCTGTGTGTGTGTGCTAGGATAGTGGGGGTGCGGCTCCTGGACCCTCTGGACTCCCTCCTGCTGACGACCCGCTGCAAGCAAGACAACACGGCGAGTCAAACACTCAATCGGCAAATGTTACCTCACTTTAGCGGCATCGCCATGACGCGGTGGGCAGCGGTCAGTGGAAGCCGGAGCCTTTTGTGCACACCGGGGTCAAATCATGACATTATTCATGTTTCTTATATTCCTTTTCATTTCCATTTTGGTACCTATTAGCCGGATATTGGACTTCCATAAATGCTGCAGGGCAGGGGTAGGGAAGCTGTGGCCTCGGGGGCCAGATGTGGATCTTTTGATGAGCACATGTGGCTCTCAGAATGTTCCAAACACCATAACATTTATTTGTTTTTGTTGAGTTTTTCCTCAAACGTATGTCACACGTCTGGCTTTACAACAAGGCTGGTCAAAGTGCGGCCCCGCGACACGATTCAGAAAACAGCGAAACTTGAAAAATGACATTTTACAAAAAAATAAAAAATAAAGTCAAGATATTAGGAGGAAAAAAAAGTGAGGTTGTGGAAAAGGTTATAATATTAGGAGAATAAAGTCCAAATATTCCAGGAATAACGTCATAATTCCAAGAAAAGCTGGAAATAACGGGGGAAAAAAACTGCTGTGATTTTATGAGTCCAAATTTTAAGAGAAAAAGTCACAATTTGACGAGAACTTGTAATATTATGAGTAAAAATAATGTCATTTTTAGGTTTTGAATGTCCCAATATTAAGAAACAAAACAATATAAAGTATTGTATTTTTTGGAATATTAGCTTGGGGAAAAACTAATGTGTGAATAAAGTTAAAATATTGTGGAAATAAAGTCATAATATTACAATAAAAAAATGTGTTTTTTATGTTTTATGTCATGTTGTTTTGCTGACATTTTAAAGTAAAACATGACCGTGTTAAAAAATATAAAACCTTCTCAGCACTTTCCTCCACCCACTTTGGAAAAATTGTTATATTTTAGTTGTATTCACTTTTTTAAAAATAGGATATGGCTCTCACGAAAAATACATTTGAAAATATAAATATAAAAGGTTCCCGACCTCTGCTTTAGGGCAAAATGACAACGGGCACTTCTTAGTATTATTTAGTATTTCTTCTTTCATTTTTTCTCTATTGTATTATTTCATTTTTGTATTATTATTATACACATTTTTGTTTAATTTTATGTTATTGAGTGAGTGTTGATTTTTAAAAATGAGGCATCTCCCGGCAGCGACATTCGAAATTATAATGTTTAATGGCGGGTCCGGGCTTCATGGCAGGGGTGTTTACCTTGAACATCCTTGAACATCCTTGAACATCCTTGAACATCCTTGAACATCCTTGAACAGGGGTGTTTTGTTCAAGGATGGAATGTAAATACTGATTTTATAGCAACATTTGCCTAATATTCACTGTATTTGTGAAACATTTTGTATAAAACTGATTTGTTTTGTATTCTATTTAAGTGGAATAGTGATGGGAAAAGTAGATCTCCCCATCAAGGTAGGTCACGTGTCTGTGTTTGGATTTGTTCGCTTACATACACACGCACTCGCCCTAGCCATTTCCCTAACGGTCGCTTTAAGTGTGTGCGTCTACGTGGAAATTGCTTCTCCCCGCTTCGACCTTTTGCCTGTGCTAGCATGCCACTCACCTGAGAAATAGTCTTTAGATTTCCGATGCCAATGGATGGAAGAGGAGGTTGCATCCATTGTGGGCCAAATGGGCGTTTGCTTGCACTTTAGGTCTCAATACAGGTGAGTATATGAGGCATTCTGGGAAAAGGAAATCTCAGCACGGCGTGGTATTGTTTCTCCGCCACCCTTTCCCACCTCACTGTCAGTGCTTAATGCCAGGTTGCACTTGTCAGCTGCCCTTTTTATTCATCTGCATCAGCCCCCATCACAAGGCGAAGGCGGCACTTTGGTAAATACAATCATTAGGCATGAAAGCGAGCACACAAAGTGACGGAAAGACAAATAATAGGTGGACGTTTTCACCGGGGCTCCGAGAGCAACCCTGCACTAACAGTCACACAAGGGGATTATTTGGGCCAAATTCAGGGGCATTTGTTCCGTAGGGGTTGCTGCCGGCCTCTGACGATTCTTACTAATGTCAGTGTGAAAGCATCAATCTGTCAGCAAAACCCTACTTGTTGGGTCAAAAGGCTTTCAGCATTGCGGCAAAAGACAAAAAAAAGCCTTTCATATTTCCTAAATGAGACTGAAGGCTTGGAGGGAGACCGAAAAGAGAAAATTGCCTTTGGAGGGGCCAAGAAGGTATGGGAAGTAAAGCTGTACTGCACTACCCAAACTTGATTTCTTTTCTCTTGTGTGTGTTTTGTATTGAGCAGTGCGAGAAATCTCAGGTCGGTCTGGCTCTGAGGCTTCACCCCCCCTGGTGAGGTGATTCGGGCATGTCCAGTCGGGAGAAGGCCCCCGGGAAGACCTCGGACACGCTGGAGGGACTATGTCTCACAGCTGGCCTGGGAACGCCTCGGTGTCCTCCCGATGGAGCTGGATGAGGTCGCTGGGGACCGGGAAGTCTGGACTTCTCTACTGAAGCTGCTGCCCCCGCGACGCGGACCCGAATAAGCGGTGGGAAATGGATGGATGGATAGTTTTTCCTCAAACGTATGTCACATACCTCACTTTACAAAAAGGCTGTTCAAAGTGCGGTCCGAGGGATTTATTTGCCCACGACACGATTTAGAAAACAGCAAAAATTGAAAAATGACATTTTACAAAAAAAAAAGTCAAGCTAAAAGGAGAAAAAAACTTATAATCTAACCAAAAAATATGAGGTTGTGGGAAAGGTTATAATATTAGGAAAATAAAGTCCAAATATTCCAGTAATAACGTCAGAATTACAAGAAAAGCTGGAAATAACGGGAAAAAACCAAAACAGCACAAAGTGACAAAAATGCTATAATTTTATGAGTCAAAATTTTAAGAGAAAAAGTCGCAATTTGACGAGGACTTGTAATATTATGAGTAAAAATAATGTCATTTTAGTAACAGAGTTCATTTCGATTTTTTGAATGTCGCAATATTAAGAAACAAAACAATATTAAGTATTGTATTTTTTGGAATATTAGCTTGGGGAAAAATGAATGTGGGAATAAAGTTAAAATGCTTTGGGGATAAATTCATAATATTACAAAAAAATATATATAATTTGTGTTTTATGTTTTAGGTAGTGTAAAACATGACCGTGTTAAAAATGTAAAACCACACTTTCCGAGCGCCTGTTTTGCCCAATGGTCCCCCTTTTGTGTGCGGCGGTCCAGGAGTAGAAGCGCTAACTGACGCAAACCAACACAATGCGTTTCCCACGACTACGCAGTACGCCGCACGTACAAACACACTCCGTGCCGCCCTCAGGAGTCATTCTATCAGCACCAGGACAGTTCCCGTCGGCGCCGGGAACAATGACTTGGGCCGCTCACTCAGGCCGTGACCTCACCTCCACGTCTAAGCTGCCGTTAAATCATCCACCTTTAAATGCCGCGTGTGATGACAGATTGACGAGGTAGTGGCGCCGCGCGTTTATATGGTCGCGTGCATGAATTTCTTCTTTTTTGTTCCTAAAATAACAGCAGTTTATGTCCTCTCCAAAATTACTTTACATACGGATTCACAACGCATCAACGTCAGTGCATGACACTTCGCAGCGAGCCCCCTCCAGTCCTATGCTAGAACTTAAAAAAGGCAATAAAAAGTATCCACTTTAATAAATGGACTGGCGACCAGTCCAGGGTGTAACCCGCCTCCCGCTCGAAGCCGGCTGGGATAGGCTCCAGCATACCCGCGACCCTAATGAGGATAAGCGCCATAGAAAATGGATCCACCAGTAAAGAATGATAAAGTACCAGTAGGGGTGTCATGAGACGAGGTGATGCACAAGGTTGGGCCCACGGGATCGGATTGGCCCATTTGGATGGTGGGCCCCCTTTTTTCAAGAAGGGTGACCGCACGGTGTGTTGCAACTACAGGGGGGATCACGCTCCGCCCTGGGAAAGTCTGTTCCAAGTTGCTGGAGAGAAGGGTACAACCGAACCTCAGTTACGGGAAGTGCAATGTGGTTTTCGTCCCGGTCACGGAAAACTGGGCCAGCTCTGCACCCTTGCGAGGGTACATGGGAGTTTGCGCCAACCGGTCTACATGTACGTTGTGGACTTGGAAAAGGCGTTCGACTGCGTGCCGTGGTGTTCTGTAGGGGGTGCTCGGGGGCCGGGAATGGCGCAGGCTACTACGTGCCATTCCGTCCTTGTTGTCCAGCCTGTTTTTGGTGAACATTGGCCTCCGCCAAGGCAGCCCTTCATCATTTTTATGGACAGAATTTTCAGACCCAGTGAAGGCGTCGAGTTGTCCGTTTTGTGAGCCTTAGGGTCTAGTCTGTGCTGTTTGCAGACCGCACGGCCTCATCAGGCTGTGACCTTCAGCGTTTACTGGGACGGTTTGCAAGTGTGAAGCTTCTGGGATTGGACTCAGCACCTCCAAATCCATGGCCATGGTTATCAGTCGGAAACGGGTGGGTTTCAGGCTTCGGGTTAGGAGCGAGGTCTTGCCCCAGGTGCAGGAGTTCCAGTACCTCTTGGATCTTGTTCTTGGACGAGGGAATGTTGGAGTGTGAGGTCGACTGGCGGATCGGCGCAGCGTCTGCCGTAATGCGGCCGCTGGTGAAGTCACTCACAATTTACCGGTTCAGCTATGTTCTCACCCTTACCTGAGCTTTGGGTCGTGACCAAAAGAAGATTAGTTCCTCTGTAGGGTGGTTGGACTCACCCAAGTCAGCAGCTCTGTCATTTCGAGAGGAGCTCAGAGTAGAGCCGCTGCTCCTTCACATGGAGAGTTGAGGTGGCTCAGCCATCTAGTCCAGACGCCTCCCTGGTGAGGTGTTCCGGGCATGCCTAGCCGGGAGAAGGCCCCGGGGCAGACCTAGGACACACTGGAGGGACTATGTCTCACAGCTGACCTGGGAAGGCCTTGGGGTTCTCCTGGTGGAACTGGAAGGGGTGGCTGGAGACCGGGGAAGTCTGGACTTCCCTACTGAGTCTGCTGCCCCTGCGACCCGGATAAGTGGAAGAAAAGGGATGGATGGATGATTGACAGAACAATGCAGGTGCGTTTTGAAACGATTAGTGTTTAGCATCAGTACAGTTTTGACACCAAATAAACCACTGTTATGACAATATATAATAATTATATCAACTATATTAATCTTTTTATTATCAGAAAGAATAATGTAAATTACAGAGACATACTTTTTCTGGTTACATGATGACTTTTTACTCTATTTTCCCACTTTTGCTGGATTTTTGTTGCATTTCTGCAGTGAGCCACAGTCCACCGATGGCCCCCGGGCTACACCCGGGCGAGCCAGACTGTCCCGGTTTCGCCAGGAAGGCGACGGTGGAATGAAAACTTGCATTGCACGGCGAAACTTAAGTACAATGGATGTGCGCGCGGCAGATACTTCAAGCAAGAACCACTCTCTGACTTTCACTTCTGATGCCGAGCTCTTTTTGCCAAATATAGCAACCTCGTATTTGTCGCTAAATTGTCAGCACAGATCTCTTGTACATGTGAAGTTGCGCTCCGGCAAATGTAAACAAGGTTAAATACAAGCGCTCGCTGATTAAAGGCGCAGGCAACTCGGAACGTCTACGTTGATCCGACAAATCTTAAGTAACTCTGATCAAGTGTAGAATCACTACAGCTTCTGATTGGACGTTAACAAGTGTGTAAGCAGCTGTTTAGCTTTGATGGACAAACGAGCCGCACCTCACTCGCTGGATTGCAGGGTGTGTGTAGAGCACTTAGGGTGCGCTTCCAATAATCCTTCATAGCAGTGACGCAGTTGATTGGCTTCTGTAAATGAGAAATAAACGTGACATGACGAGAGTACATTTATTACAGATGAAAGATATTTCAAATCATGTAACGGTGTGTTGAGAGGTTATGTAAATATATGGAGTATAATGTGTAACAGGCTTGAGGGGTGGTGGAATTTTATACTACTGTCAAAGAAAATGTGTCATATTTGCCCCCCTTTGTTGCATGTGGTTGTCACTGTATTTGTGTGTGTGTGTGTGTGTGTGAGTGTGTGTTTCCGCCATCCCTGTCGCTTTTGGTTATTAGTCACTGGCTCTGTTGAGAGGCGGGCTTTTTATTATTTTTTATTTTTTTAAACAAAATAGGTTTTTTTGATGTCATAAATCCATAAGCAGACAGATGTAAGCTGGTGACCAAATACAGACATATATTAGGCATTCCCCTGGATCCTGCAAGCGGCTTGATGGGACATAAATGCAATCATATCCTTTCTCCCAAATCCCTCAGAGCTTTTTGCATTGCACCCCCTCCTCCCACTCCCCTCCCGTCACCACACATAGACTGTTAAAGTACCAATGCTATTGCTAAGTCGCGTGTTCGCCATATGCCTTCCCTTTAAATTTTGCCTGCACCGAATCTTCTCCAAAGTGCAAATGCTGAGAATCTTTGTGTGGGCAAACGGCGCTCGATTGGGAGAGACAAACTGAGTTTTTAAAATTTTTTTATAACACATCCAAATCAAAATTGCGTTCTTTTGCACTTTGTCTGCCAGTGTGTGGGAGCGGAAGAATCCTTACATCCCGTCTGCCACCCAAAATGTAAACCTTCGGAAATCATTCTAGTCCTATTACTGTAATTGACTTTGACAATAATGCTGCAATAATACCAGATTATGAATTCATCATGATATGCCGGAATAATACCGGCCAGATGCTGCATAGCAATGTAATCCGGGGCGGACATGTGACAATAGCGGGGGCTTTCATAACTCCTCCATGACATTGAGCGGAGGTTGCTTTATCAAATATGTTGAGAAAAAGCAAAGGGAACTCCAGGAATAAAGCAGATATGATATTTATATTTGTTGCTCACCAGAAAACAATGACTAAACCGGAGGTGCAAAACGGTGACAGTTTTACATTCATATTCTGTCAGGAATCTAGCAACCCCTTTCAACTGCTGCTGCTGAAGGAATCTGGACAATGGGACTTTGGCTGGCCCGCAAGCACACAAGCAGTGGCTCCGAACAGGAAGCGCCGCCTTGACCCCCGCTTCCTTCATTGCGCCTCGTTTATACTCCAACAACTTCCTGTGCGCCCTTCCTGTTCCTCGGCCTGGGAATAGCAAGGCAGCGCTCGGGGGCCTTCATGGCCTATTCATGTCAAGCCAAAGGGAAGAGAGAGAGAGCAGCAGGTTAGCATGAGATGCAATGTGCAGCTTTGGCCACCAGAGGGACTTGAAGACTGTGCTATGTGAGCAGCAGCAGTCTTTGCACTTGCATTATTATTTGCTCTGCATGGCTCATTTCTAGTTCTGTTAGCTTTCAATCACACATCAGACACATTTGCAACTCAAAAAGCTGCTTCAAAGTAAAACACGCTCTGGCAGTGACGCGGATGCCTTTATGAATTGTTTTTATTACGTACTTTGTAATACCTTAACTATGGATGTTTTTTGTGATTGTGTTCCTTTAAAGGGTGAACTGTTTAAAATCCAGCTTCAGGTCTTTATTTTCCGTAACCGAGGCCCCGTGTCCGCATGCAAGCGGGCCTTTTCTTTGGAAGGACAGCTTTCGGGGGTCGCCTCAACATTTTGGCCAGACTCTCCAGCCTCAGGCAGCAGGGGTCCGGGGCACGCTGCCAAGTTTTAGGGAAACCAGCGCGACCGCAAGGAATACCTGCTGGTTTTGTGTGTTTGTACACGCGCCTTTGCTTTAATTCAATAACGTCGCCGATTGACAGCAGCGTCCGTCTTTGCACGTCTGTGCCAGAGACAACAGGGGCGAGGTTTGGTAAAAAAAACGAGTACCGGGGTTGCGTTGTGCACAAAACCATCCAAATCCAGGAGGTAGGCATCCGCCGATTAACGTACAGATAACCAACAAGGGACCTTTCCCACACCAAGCAGCGCGGGATTCCAATTTGACGCAACTCCCAGCAACTCAGGACGTATCAGATGCTCGGATTGGGACGTGTCAAGACCAAAGGGGGGCTGCAGCCCAGATAGTCTGAAGATGGATGCATGGTGATTACCTAATCGGGGATAATGTGCACACGGCAATATGAGAGAAAGGGTAAATGTCAGATGGTCATAACCACGGGGATGACCGGGCGGGTGTCCTTGGTCAAACTCGGCCTACGGTGGTCAGACCCGCCCCCGAAACCCCAACCTCTCGTGGGTGCTAACTTTAGAACCAAGACGACGCCAGCGACTCTCCTTTTGTGTCCCGCAGCCTCAACCGAACGCTAACCGTTGAGCCGTGAAAGCGAGTTGGAGGGGGATCAAGCGTATTGTATAGTTTTGTCAGCCTTTCAAGCACATCCGGTCTGCCCCCGCACGTTTGCTGATTGCCCCCGAGCCCTCTCCCTCCTCTGCTCAGGCACATTGTGGCATTTACAAGGTACAGTGGGCAGCAAAATGCACGTGCGAATAGGGAGGAAGCGCACGCGGAGAAGAGGGGAGGTACAGTGAGGCACGGGGATGAATCATTTCTTTTAGCTGGAGTGAAATTGCTCACGCTCCAAATAAGGCGCTCGATAAACACGCACGTCCTGCTTGGTATCTGGAAACCTGCGAGTACGTCGGGGCTGCCGTCGCGGGGAGACCTCTGGGTGGGGGCAAAGATTGGGGTCTGCGTGGCGACACAACACCAGTTGAAGCTCTTAATTCGCCGTGCAACGTTTTCTTGTGCAATCACTTCATAACACAGCATTACCGCCACTTTGTGGGGTTGTTATGACACATTCAAGTGCTGGTTACCATGGATGGTCGCCTGTTGTGTACTATTTCGGGGCCGCACGGTGGCTGAGTGGTTAGCACATTGGCCACACAGTCAGGAGATCTGGAAGACCTGGGTTCAAATCTCCGTTGGGCATCTCTGTGTGGAGTTTGCATGTTCTCCCCGTGCGTGTGTGGGTTTTCTCCGGGTACTCCGCTTTCCTCCCACATTCCAAAAACATGCCCACTCTAAATTGTCCATTAGAGTGTGAATGTTTGTTTGTCTATATGTGCCCTGCGATTGGCTGGCGACCAGTCCAGGGTGTACCCCGCCTCTCGCCCAAAGCCAGCTGGGATAGGCTCCAGCATCCCCGTGACCCTAATGAGGTTAAGCGGTACAGAAAATGAATGAATGAATGAATGTGGACTATTTCAAGTCCATCCATCCCTTGTTTCTACCGCATGTCCTCATTGGGGCTGCGGGTGAAGCTGGAGCCTATCCCAGCCGCTTCGCCCAATTACAGGCCTGTACGCATTCTGACCCTGGAATACGCTTGCACTTTGTCGCATTTCTCTGCATTCAATGTTGCGTTTAGGGCGCGAAGCCCGTGTCCGTAACGTTCACGTTCAGAGGGGGCTACTGTACGCCACGTGAATCTTTGATTTCGCATCTTGACTTGTTGACTTGTGACGCATCCGTCAGCTTGTAGCCCCTTTCAAAAACGCTCACCTTCTCTCTTTTACTACCGTTGTTCACTTGCAACAAAGGACACCAACCAGCTCCGGTCGATTGAGTTGCGGTTGATCGCTGAGGCGCCTTGACAGCGGGGGTGTGCCCGCGCGCCACTAATAATGACCGACCTCCACAAATGGGAAAGGCTGGTGCTACGGATTTTACTAGCATGCATGTTTTTGGGGGATGTGGGAGTACCCAGAGAAAACCTGGGGCACGCAATGGCTGGTCTGACTTGTTGGACTATTTCAAGCGGTGTTTATTTGTGAAGTTCAAAGTGACAGTTTGTCCAATACAAGCAAGCTAGAGCCGAAAGGGACATGGCCGCCTTCTGGCCTGGCAGGCGTACTACTCCCTTTTCTCTTGCAAAGTTTGCATTTTTGAAAGTTCTGCAGGCAACATGACCCGGATGTTTGGACTTGCGTGGAAAGCACATGTGTTCTAACGTCAGTGTGCATAGAGTCGGAGGATCTGTTTGCCGTCTTCTCCCTTCGGTGTGTCTGCTTTGTGTAATTTTTTGCCTCGGAAGACACCTCACAGGTACCCACAGACCAGGTAGGGTACCGCTATAGAGCTCTGTAGCTTCACGGACCGCCAGTTCTCCCTTCACCGTTCATGTTTCTCAAGGCTGCAGGAGGGCTGGATGGAGAGGTGAGCTTCTTCCACCAATCCCCACTCTCACCGGTGGAGTAGAAAGAGACGGTCCAATGGGAAGGTTTCATTCATTTTAGGGATTGTTTATTTCAGCTGTCCCTTTACCGGTCAGCCCATGACCACTTGTAGCAAGGTTTGTACTGTACTGCGTCGTCAGCGCGCCTTTTGGACGAAAAATGAAAATAACGTACTGGCGTGAGGACATATCTGAGCAGGGTTTTCCAAAACGAAAAAGTTGTGAACTGATTTTCCCGCTTGTCGACGGATTTATCTGTCCTGAGGCCGCGATTCAAAGAGTCAACACTCAATCTGTAAAGGCGCTGGCAGGGAGCGTATTCCAGGGATGCTGATGCCTGCCCACCACCAGCGGAACCGGACTGGGCCCATTTCCAAATCATCTAAGGTCAGTTTAAGAAACATTTGTCACGGGAGAGGCAGTTTGGCCTGGGTTCTGTCCCTGAAGACTGTTTTGCAATACTGTTTGGTGGACTGTTTGATTGTTCTACACCAGACTGTCATGTTAATAGTTCAAGATCGCCGATTTGCTGATTGCTGATCCAAAATGGATGATACCTCAAACAGATCATCTAACCACTATGCAGAAGCCGAGTATCCGGGCCAGCCCACTGCCCCACAGACTCCCAGTGACCCTCGGTGTGCGACGGGCCTGAGAAACCCCAGCACTTATCCATTAACCGTCCAGTTTCAAGCAGTGGACCGACCCACTTTATGCTTCCTCATTGTTCCTCACATATTTCGCTCCCTTTCGTGAGACACTTTAGGGTAAGCTCCGCTTCTCTTGCAGTCTTTGAGCAATTAGCACTGTTCTTAAGGGTACCTAAAACACGGACACCCAAGTTACTCCTTTTTTTAAAACTAAATCTATTTTTTCAAACAGTGCGTGCAACACGACTAGTTAAACTGTAGCCTTCCAGAAAACCTCGTCCTTGTCAACTGAACCCGCTGAAGTCATCTTCAGCATCTTCCTTACGCACTTTGTCACTTTCTCTCTCTCTTGAGTTGTCAGTCTTGGTGTCATTTTATAAAAATCTTGCGACAAATCAGCCTTTTAGCTCCAGCTTTTTTCTCCACCATGCAGTAGTCCAGGCTTTTTTTCGGAGTTCAACATCTGCCGCTGTCCAAACAGAAGCTGAAGGCATTCTACACTTAAGATTTGTCAGATCAGAACACGATCAAAGTGTGATTTGGGCGTCTGATTTGATTTCAGGTAGTGAGGAAAAAAGGGTGATGTCTTTCAACTATATATTTCATTATGAGACACATCCCCGGATCCCAGAGGTGTTCTTCACCTTTCTGGTTATCGAGTTGAACCCGACAGTAATTTTTTCCACCAACCCCAACAAATGGTGCCAAAAAACTTCTCCCCCCAAGCAAAACGTTTTGGCAGCATCGTTCGACCATTATATTCACTATCTCTCCTCTGGACATGTCCCAACCATCTCAGTCTGGCCTCTCTGGCTTCATCTCCAAAACCTCTAACATGTGCTGTCCCTCTAATGTGCTCATTCCTGATCCTGTCCATCCTGGTCACACCCAAAGGGAACCTCAGCATCTTTATCTCTGCTACCTCCAGCTTTGCCTCCTGTCTTTTCCTCAGCGCCATTGTCTCTAAACCAAACAACATCGCTGGTCTCACCACAGTTTTTGGATACCCTAATATGAGTATTTGAATGTCTGCTATGTTTACAGGATTACGGTATTCCTTGCTGATAATGGCTCTTTTCTTGTTTTTATGACAGATCTTATAGTGTCACCAAACACCAGAAGTGCACGCGAAGCCACACATGTCCCGAGGCCAGAGCCATATTTTTAGAGACCGGTAGGACTCAAACAGAGAGTGACACCTGTCAGTCTCTCAAAAGATAGACCCCCAATTCAACTGATGAAGTCCTCTCTCCAACAAATACACACACGAAAGGTTCAGAGGACAAATCCAAGTGTCACTACTCTAACGGGGTGTTGAGCAAGGCACAAAGCACTGCTGGAGCCTATCCCGTCTTCTTCCGCTGCCATCTGTTAGAAGAAGGACGCAGGTGAGTGAAGTTGTAGATGCACTAGCACTGCGATTGCTACTTAAAGCGTATCTCAAATGCAAAAAGTGTGGCTTCCCCCCGGAAAGGAGTTGTTCTCTCCAGCCGGCTCACTCTCCGTCCATTTCTTCTGTGTGTGTGTGTGTGTGTGTGGGTGAGCATGGCTGCCGAAAGCAGTGGCGTGTGAATAGGCTTAAGTGATGTCTCCCTTGAATTACTTTTCAAGGCAGGAATGTCCTGCTGTTTGATCGCCACTGATCTATGAGAATAACACGCCTGGCTGAACATAGGAACATACCTGTGTTCTTCCATCCACACCTGTAACATATAAGTCATTACCGGCCCCCAGTGCGTGCAGCTGCGGGGCCCTGCAGAGCTGACTGCCACGTTCATTGCTCTAAAAACAACCTGATTCGCTAGATCGCTTGCAGGCCGCACGGTGGTCGAGCGGGTAGCTCGTTGGCCTCACAGTCAGGAGGTTCAGGGTTGGAATCTCCTTTGGGCATCTCATGCTGGAGCCTATCCCAGCTGACTTTTGGACGGGGGGACGGGGCACACCCTGGACTGGTCGCCAGCCAATCGCAGGGCACAGATACACAAACATTCACACTCTAATGGACAATTTAGAGCGGCCAATGAAGCTAACGTGCATGTTTTTGGAATGTGGGAGGAAACCGGAGCACCCGGGGAAAACCCACGCACGCACGGGGAGAACATGCAAACTCCACACAGAGATGCCCAACGGAGATTCCAACCCAGAACCTCCTGACTGTGAGGCCAATGTGCTACCCATTCATCCACCGTGCGGCCAGGAGTGCTTTTTGGAAGGAAAAAAATCGTGTGCTCGTCAGGTCAATTATCTGTGAGTGACTGGGAGAAAAACTCTGTGGGAGAAGACATTTGGTGCCGCCAACTGGTCTCAGGAAGTCTGAATGTAAGATTGTACTTTGAAAATACCGGGGTGCATGAGGTATTCTCAATGTCGATATTGATAATACTGCAGCAGCTGCTAATAAAACAAGAAGAGATGTCCTTCAACGTGATGAACAAACACGAAGGAGAGTGCCGGAAATAAAACATCCCAGCTTGAGTACGTTTGGCCAAAACATGCATACAGTCCCCTCAGACACGTACTAACACGGGTTCTGGCTGCAATTCTGAAAGGTATGTTTGGCACCAAGGCGACCCGACGGACCAAACGTGACGGCGGCATCAGATTGCGTAGTCACTTCTCGTATTTGTTGACTATGGACAACGGTGGCTTCACCACCAGTACAAGTACCGGACACCAGTCTCACAAGCTTTCCCCCCCCAGTTCTTTTCCAACAAGCTTCATTCAGGGATCAAACGCCAGTTGCGATCCTCATTGTGCCAATGTGAGGAGATACCTTATTATTGTTATCAAAGTGATGCCAGCGTCTCTACTGGGACCGCCCTCTGCTCACAGACACGGGGGGGGGGATCCAAACAAGGCCCCCTCGCTGTTCTCGCTACCCCCTTTTTCCTCAGAACACACGCACGTCTTGTGTGGTGCACGCCGTTCCGTTGGTGAAATGAGTCCATCCTCTCTGACCCTGTCTTTTCATCAGGAACGGCGGTGCATATTTTACTCCCCTTTTTCCTGAGCTTGTTTGACTAATTGGTGGCTGTACTTTGCTCGGCGCCGATCGTCTTTGATCATCGCAGATCATTACGTTTACCTCGTTAATCTTGTCCTCTTTTTCTTCTTCTTTTTTTAATTTTCAGCCTCTTTCCCGAAATAATACATGAACAAATGAGGGTACATGCAAAATTGGATTGTTAATAACATCATATGAGCCAAGAAACAATGCAATGGTATTGCGTCGGGTTATTAATATGTCACATTGTCTGGCGGAGCGCTTTCCAGGATTAATTCGACACGTTGGCTATGGATGGTGATCCCTTCCGAGTGGGATTATTCTCGCACAATGCATAGCCTCCTTCTCTCGGGAATACAGGCTGGACAGCAGCTAATCTTTGGAATGGAACCATTTCTCCACGAACGCCATTCAATAATAATGTGGAAGTGTGCTTGCAAAAAAAAAGCAGAGCCAAAATTGATTAAGTAAAAAAAAAAACTAATAATGGTTAATGCATTTTTTGTATATATTTATTTTGTTATTTAATGTTGATGTAATGTCAATGTTTTGCTGCTTCAGGACCTGGTAGGCTTGCTGGGATAGATGGAAGCATGAATTCTACTGTCTAGCAAAAAATCCTGAAGGAGAATGTCCGGCCATCTGTTGGTCAACTCAAGCTAAAGCCATCTTGGGCGCTGCAGCAGGACAAGGACCCAAAACACACCAGCAAATCCACCTCTGAATGGCTGAAGAAAAACCAAATGAAGACGTCGGAGTGGCCTAGTCAAAGTCCTGACCTGAATCCCATGGAGATGCTGTGGCATGACCTTAAGAAGGCGCTTCATGCTAGAAAAGCCTCAAATAAAGCTGAATGACAACAATTGTGCAAAGATGAGGGGGCCAAAATTCCTCCAGAGCGTGTAAAAGACTTGTTGCAAGTTATGGCAAACGTTTGATGGGAGTTATTGCTGCTAAGGGTGCCCAAGCAGTTATTAGGTGCAGGGGCAATGACTTTTTCACACAGGGCTGTGTGGCTTTGGATTTTTTTTCTCCCTAAATAATAAAAACATTCATTTCAAAACTGCATTTTGTGTGACAAACATGCAAAAGAATAAAAAGTCAAGAAGGGGGCAAATAGTTTTTCACACCACTGTGTACTGTACCTGTACTATATTGAGCAACGGTGACTATAGGGTTGTTATTTTATGTCTAGAGAACCTAGAAAAACCCTCCTAAGAATTGCATTTAGAAGATCATAAACAGTACAAAACTATTCCATTCCTAAAGAAGGATTCCTGCTTTGCGGAAATTCACCTATCACGGTCTGGCCTGGAACCAGTTAACCGCAATAAACAGGGAATCGCTGAACTGTAGAATGTGACTGGTTAGTAATGCTGAAGTAAATACTGGTGAAGGGAAGTCGAATGCCAGAATCGCAGTAATGGGGATGCGGGTGGGAACGCTTGGCTCTCCATTGCCTCCTAAAAGGCCCGTGATGTAAAACACGCAGTGGATGGTTTAGAGTGCAGCCTCCCTTTCATGAAAACAAGGCATTATGTCTTAATTACGCTCATTTGCAAAGGCTCCCTTCTTTTCTCTGCGTGGTTGCGTCCTTTCAAACACGCATTACAGATTTCCCAGCAACCTTGTAACTCATCCGCATTGAGCTCCACTTTCACACACTTTGCGCATCGCATTGTCTGCGCGCGCCGCAGCCGCCCTTTCCAGCGAGCGCATTCCCTGCAAAGATATCCTCCCTCACAATAGCTTGTTGTCTTTGCTTTGTTGCTGACAGCTTCAACTCCAAATTGCATCCGGTATAGAAAAGATGCCGTCCTCCTTTCTTCCTCCTCGCCCTCTTGTTCTCTCCGGAGCAGATTATATCTCGCGTCACTCTGTCTGCGGGCGCCACTCGGCATTGTGAAGCGCGGCGCTCTTGTTGTCACGACGAGCTCGGCGCCCTCCTATTATCCCGAAGATAAGTGAGCGTTTCTGTTGCGGCAAGACAAGGAAGCCCGGGCTGTGATGTAGTGTTGCACGTGCGCGGGAAAATTGGCCTGTCTGTCACTCAAAGAGCCCATTCTCCCATCGTAAACACAAGCGCGCAACGGCGACTTTGTTTGGACCTTTTGTGTTTTTTCACTTCAACTTTTTGCGCCGTGCACATATATCGCAGGTGAGTTAGCGCCACAGTGGTGCCTCTGTTTAGAACCCCAGCACGGCAAAAATAGGCCTTCGAGAACCAAGGACGTTTCTAAACCGAGGTACCACGGTGTTTTTGCATTCCATTTTGTACGTTAAATATCAGTCCAATGTAGATCAGCCTGCGGGGTGCAGTCTGGGCCAGCAAGGCCTTCGCTGATGGCCTAAAAAGAAAAAAAATCAGAAGAACTGCACTACATAAACATCCAAGAGTCCACAGTTTTTTCCATGCGATTGTTCATTTATTCCCAACAGTCTTCATTTAGTGGCGCGTCTCTTGGCTGCTTTCAACGGTAACTTGACTAACAGATGTTGGATTTGCTTCACAGGGCCAGCTAGCAGGCGCGCAATAACCACAGCATTTTGCCGCCCTCCGATGGCTTGATGTCTGAAAGCCTTGTCGACTAAAACTCAGTCAGGCGGTGTTCTTGAACGCCTCGCCACATCAACAGTGTAACGCTTATACCATCTTGTTTCGAAACACAAAGAAAGGAGGCAGACGTGGAGTTGTTCATCGTTTGTGTCTATTTGAAGGGTGTCGTCACCAGATCAGTGCTTATGTGTGAGTGTGACGTATTCTATTGAATTGTGTATGTTTTTGGCGTGCGATTAGACACATGTTGACTCCAAACATCCCCAGATGATGTAGAGGTTTGGAGTTGTTTAGAGATGATGCATTCAAAGACTCTTGTCTTCCTAATTATGACACCCATTCCCATTTTTGTAATGCCACTAATTTCTATGTTACATTTTTGTATATATTGGTTTGTGGTATTAAGGGGGGGATCGGCGCCACTTTGTGATGTATTATTTTTTGGCACGTTTGTGGCACTTGAATGTTTCAGATTATAAACTCAATTTAAGTATTAGTCAATGACAAAGCGGCCAAATTCAAAATGCAGTTTTCAAATGAAGCTTTTTATTATTAAGGGAGGAAAAAAAATCCAAAGCTGAGGAGGTTGTGAAAGAAAAAGTGAAAACATAATTACACTGAGATTAATTGAGCACTATCAGTCTGGAAAAGCCGTTTGTAAAAATTTGGGACTCCAGCAAACCACAACGAGAGCCTTTATCCACACATGGCGACAACATGTAACAGCGGTGAACCTTCCCTGGAGTGGCTCGTCAACCAAAACTACCCCAAAAGTGCAGTGACAACTCATCCAGGAGGTCACAAAATACCCCACAACAACATCCAAAGAACTGCAGGCCTCACTTCAGGTCAGTGTTCATGACTTGACCCGCATTTTAGCTTTGTGTTATAGGTGACAAAAGCAAAGTAGTTCAATATCTAATGACATAGCTCAATTTTTATTGGCCGTTCCTAAAATCAAAAGTAATTCATTAATACAGAGATGAGTGCAAAAATGGCTCACGGCCTGCACATTGGGGACAACCTACAAAGTAATACTTATTGTTTTAAAAACAATTGAAAATCAGTATTGACGGCTTGTGTTATTGCTTGAATAGAAGAAGTTGTACATTTTTTCATGATACAGTAAAATTTTCAGCCTAATTTTTTTGGTCCTTTTTAAAATTGTATGCAAAGATATGACCAAGATTTTTTTTTTTCTTTCCCACTCACACGTCACTTCATCGGTTGAACTGGAATAATATAGCCTTCGAGGGCCGCTTGACCCCGGGTGACTCCACTTATGCCCTGGCCACACGTAGGCGGGTATCTCATACAACAAAGTTATTTTTCCATGATTTGGCCCATCATCCACACCAGCCCGCAGATAATAACCAAGGTTTTCAAAAGTGTAGTTATGGAGAAAAGTTTTGCATTTCCAAACATCACTGCCTGCGACAAAGTATGCAGTGACGTCACACACGCGACCCGCATTTACATCACAAACAACATGGATGCCCTCAGCACGGTTGATATTTTCTTGCTTCTCGTTGACTTTGCACCCGAAAACAACCTTTAGAAGTAATTTGACCTCCTTGTCAGCCCACACGAACAAGCCTGGCGCCATGTTTTGCGGAAGTGAAAACCTGCCTGAAAGCCCAACCCCATTATATTGGCATAGTCCAGTCCCAGCACTGTGCGGGGGGAACCAGGATAAAGGTGGACAAAGGTACAGTATGTAGGATGCTTACTTATCTATTTGTAAGTGTCAACGTGACGTTGTCTCAAAGTTTGACCATCAGAACTAATATTTTTATTTTTTTAGCATGGCTTTTTGGGGGCTTTTACTTCGGCCCGTCAACCTAAAGTCGGCTTTGCGTTTGTGCGATTGAGTTTGACACCTGCTCTTGCAACTCCACACGTTCTCTTCTACTGTGCATGAAACGGTTTCGAAAAGCATGTTCAGGGCCCTGCGAATGGCGAAAAAGTGTCATCATAGGGAATGATGGCCCAGCTGGGTGCCGCTGAACTTGTCTCCGCCGTGATTTTGTGGTTGCGGCCCCTTGTGTGTCGCCTACCACGCCAGTGA
This sequence comes from Oostethus manadensis, assembly GCA_024372805.1. Classification (NCBI taxonomy): domain Eukaryota; kingdom Metazoa; phylum Chordata; class Actinopteri; order Syngnathiformes; family Syngnathidae; genus Oostethus; species Oostethus manadensis. The sequence goes on along the minus strand of QODF01000059.1, from coordinate 247,267 downwards.
AACTCGGGGGGGTATTCCTAGTAGCTGCTCTGCGTGATTGTTGGAAACCTGCACGGTTCCTTCTGATCCAAACACCGCCGTCACCTCGCACGCACGCTTCCTCCCACCTACGTGCGTTCTTCCACTTTCAACATCCTTCTCTTTCTCATGGAAAAGAGCCAATTAGACTTGAGACTGTTTGTTTTAAACAAAATGGCTTTTAATTAGCGCGATCAAAAAGGCTCCTTTCTGCAAGCCCCGGGATCCACTTTGTAGTTCCCCCTCCAGATCGAACGCGGTTTGGATGTCACCTGATAGGACGCCAAGACACTTTTATAATGCACACAAACACATGCGGAGAGCACCACTTTGTGTCTAACCATCGCTTGTTCCCCCCCAGTCTCTGTTTGTTGTCTTGTTATCGTGACCCTTCCCTTCTGTTCCACACATCCTCTTAATTCTTCTGGTGTCGCTCCTTTCTTCTCCTTTGTCTCTTCTATGTCTGATGTGCGGGGTTTTGATGATCTGGGCCCAGCATGGCTCTCTCTGTTGGATCCCAACTGGTGTCTTCCACCTGCTTGTTGCAACAATACAAGCTTCAAAAACACCAGTCCAAGTCTTGCAGAGAGTCTTCCCAGAGTGGAAGCTCATATTCATCCAGTTTTGTGGGCTTTTTGCCCGTAAAAGCGGACTCTTTTGTCTCTTTGTCAGCACGTCTTTGTCGTGTCGTTGGTGTCTTTCTGACAGGGGCTGCAAGGCGTAAATATGTGACCCCATCCGCTCGGCGCTGCTCGCCTCACCGCCGCTTCTAATTGACGTGTGTGTGTGTGTGTGAGACGTTCTGCAGCTGGAATGGACTGACAGCTATCGCAGGACTCAAACAGAGAATGGGCTGATTTTCTTGGACTCAAACCACGGAGGAGCTTTGGTTTTATCGGCCGTGAAAGCTCGATTCATCGTGCGAGTTGACCCCTGACACGATTTCACGCATGCACAGGACACACGCGTGCGTACGTCTCTGATAAATGGGGCAGGAGGCACACGAGGGACCAATAACAACACAATACAGTATGATATATATTGCCTTATGAGGAACCCCAGCAGCAGCAGATTTGCGAGATGCTACAAGCGGGAGCAAATACTGAGCAGAAACGGGCAAAGGAAGGGCTCTTGAAAGGCACGATTAGCTTCAGAGCCCTGGCAGAGGACTCTCTCAACAAGGCCAAAGTCATTTGTGTAGCTGTGACTTGGGTCGTCACCAAGTACATCACCTCTGGGATAAGTGAGAAGTTACTGGCGGACTGCAGGTATTGTTTTGTCATTTATACAGTGGTACCTTGGCCTAAAGTGCCCCAACTAACCAGTGTTTTTAGATGTGAGCCGTCTCTCGAACTGCTGGCCAAAATTGAGGCTAGGAGCAGCTGGTAACCGGCAGAGGCGATGAGCGCTAGCTAACGCTATGTCGTTGACACTAACATTACGGCAATTGTACGTACAGTACATTATAACCATCTCATTTATCTTATTTTGTAGGGATTGTACAAAACTATGACAGGAGCAGCATCAATTAAAAGCACTAAATAAATACAAAACCCCCCACCCACCTGGAGTTCGTTTTTCGGAGAAGTCGTGAACCACAAATATGCACTTTGGCACTCAATAAGGTCATCAGCTCTTACTTAGTATCAGAATTTGGGAGCCAATTGGAGGAGAAAGAAAAAGGGTAAAAATAAAGTATAGTAGACTTGCAGCGTGTGAGAACAAAGAAGGTGCGTTCAAGGACCATCAAACAGTGAGACAAATCGCTGTTCACATCAAACATGAAAATACTGTGGGATTTTTAACTGTATATTATTTTTGAACAAAAGAATAGCCCATATTTCCAATATCGATATCCTTTTGACATAAAATTTGATGTAGTTATCGTAGTTGCGACTCGAATTACATCATAAAATAGAAACAATATATTGTAAGTAAGTAAGTAAGAGAATATGATATAAACAATATTAGCATATTTACAAATAGTGTGTAAAAATATAGCGACTACAGGTAAAGTATGTGCGTTTAAATGTGATTAATTATGAGTTAACTATGGACAAAGAGCAATTAATCACAATCAAACACTGTAATCGATTGACAGCCCTAGTAATTCTACACTTGATCAAACAGAAGATTGGTCAGATCCAAACGTGATCGCTGCATAACACATAACATAAGACATACATGATTGATAAGGGTGTCCACATTGGATATTGATACATGTCTGCATCTAAAATCTCAGATATCAGGACTCCGATACCAGCAGTCCCTTCGAGATTCCTCAGTAGCCCGCAGAATTACACTTTCCACACATATCTAAATTCATTCTTTTATTCATTTTCTATGCCGCTTATCCTCATTAGGGTCGCGGGTATGCTGGAGCCTATCCCAGCTGGCTTTGGGCGAGAGGGTACACCCTGGACTAACCACCATTCACACTCACACTAATGGACAATTTAGAGCGGCCAATGAAGCTAACATGCATGTTTTTGGAATGTGGGAGGAAACCGGAGCACCCGGAGAAAACCCACTCACGCACGGGGAGAACATGCAAACTCCACACAGAGATGCCCGACGGAGATTCGAACCCGGAACCTCCTGACTGTGAGGCCAACATGCTACCCATTCATCCACCGTGCGGCCCATATCTAAATAGTGAAGGTATATTTAATTTTCAAGGCGCTCATATCAAAATGTGCCCCTGAAGCGTGTTTGTGAGCGCCAAATGGAAACGTGAAGGGAGTTTGCAAGTTTGGAGTTTGGAGAGCAGCCGACACAACTGTGCTGCTAACTAGTGCAACTAAGCATCTGCTGTTCTTTTAGACACATGCCATCTCCAGCTCCTCACCACCAGGATGCCAGTTGTCATACCTGCGCACTCACCTGCAGTGCTTAGTGCATGCACGCCCAACGCCCGATCTAGACGGCCCCGCTCCCATGTGAGCTGACAGCGGCATCAGCGTAACGCGCCATATTAGAGCAAACAGGACCTTCTCCATAAACGCTGTTCCCCTGGGATGGACAATTGGATGGACAGTGGAACCCCCTGGGTTTCCACTGGGATGGACAGGCCCAGTAGTTATGTGCTTATTACCCCGCCTCCTTTGACACGTACACTTTGTTCTCCCGGTGTCTGAGGGGAGCACAAGGGGGACTAGATGGGGAAAGGAAGGGGGGAAATATGCCAACGTGGTTGCAGAGCGCTCTGGTCTGATGGAAAAATTAGAGGCATTTTGCTCTTGACAGGTTGCTAGGAACTCCCGGTTTTGTTCTTCTGCTTCACGTTTTGTCAGTTTGTTTTCAGTCAAGCTGCCGGACAATAAAAGCAACGCACACACAGGCGTACATAAAAAGGCAAGTGTGTATTTTTTGGGCCTTCATAGGGGACGGATCTGATTTTGTGTTCACAGAATGCTTGCAACGGGAGGAAAGACCCCTCTGCTATTACTAATACTATTGAGACGAGCTCTGATTGCCTGTTTGGAAACACTTTTTGGTCTAATGGCAGTTATTAGCTGCACCACATACAGCTCGGTTTGATTTGTACTCTCATCATTTTGCTGATGCATTCAGGTTCTTGAACGGCACCTTCGGGCACGGTAGATTGGGGTGAAATATGATTTCGGTGTGACATAATTGCCATTTCTGTTCGTCATTGTGTGTGTATGGAAGCATAGTATCATTGTAATATTCCCAAATATGCAGTCGGTTTTAGTATTCCGTCAATGAAACGGAAAATATGTGTGAGTGCCAGGAGGAAAAGCTCTGAGTCGCTTGGGAGAATTCATTTGGTGCCACGTTCTGGTGTGCGTGTAGCAGCAGCCGGCTACAAGGAGCAATCGGTAGGGTTCCTAGGGCCAGCGTTGTGGTTTGGACCCTGCTGCTTCGTTGTGGTCTTGTCCATGTCCATGCTGTCACCTGGACGTTCTGTCTTACCTGCTGCGTCTCCAAGTGCTTACCTGCCTTATCTTTTCTCTTTCGCCTTTTGTTCGACTACCTACACCAGGTCATGGCTAATTAAAAGACTCATTTTCTGCATCCTGGGCGGGACTCATTTGACAGATCCTAACGTCTGGGTCAATAAGGTGTATAGCGGTCACTCCATTATCGGAGTTAATTGGTTCCAAACCTGACGAAGTAGGATTTCTTATTTATAAATCTAATATTTTTGTAGCCTGGGGCAGAGAAAACCTGTTTAAAACCTTCTGAATATATTTTTCAACATTATTGGATTGGTAGTCGTCTTAAAACTTTTATTTTCTAATTTAGTAGACCTAAGAAAAACAAAGACATAAAGGTAAGGGTGACTTCAGCAGTGTTTTCCCTCCTCTTTATCAAAATGCTGGCTCTTTCTTTAACTCTATTTTGGGTTATTGAGGTGAAGGAAAAACTACTGAATTTACAAAATGACTCATGGCAAAACAGGAAGGTGGTTCCGTGGAGGAAGTTTACGTCTTGTCTTTGCGATCGGTCAAGAATCACGCCATCGGTGAAATAAAAGTAACCTTCAATTTATCCGATTATCATTCATATGCCGTTTGAATTGGCTTCATCACTGTGAGCAGATTACCGGGAATGACCTGACTTCTAATGAGGAGAAGTTCCATTCTTTCTTTGACGAATGAATTTTGAAAAAACCTAATAAGCTGCAACAGTGATTGGCTGGTGACCCCGCCTCTCGCCGATAGTCAGCCGGGATAGGCTCCAGCATACCCCCGCGACCCCAGTGGGGTAAGCGGCATAGAAAATGGAATATTATGGAGCCGAGATTGAGACCAACATAAAGGAGGACATGCAAGCTGGTTAAATAGAAGCAGAGGGTGCATTCATTAGGCATTTGTAATTGTGTGTTCTAGGTGGGTGTGATTCATTAATGATTCATCGTAAGCCATTGTGGCCCTCCTCCATCAGGGTTGTTGAGATGAATTGAGGGCCTCTGTCTAATTGTTTGGTCGGTGAGTGAGCGCGAATGCAATTTATTTTCTTTATGGACATGAACCTGGAGGAACGCTGTGCTTATTTTTTTACTATTATCTGAATATATAAAGAACGCCAGGACATGCACAAGGCCAGATGCCCGTTAGAGAGAATGACAGAGGCGCAGAAACAAAAAGGGAGATGTTTATTCTGCACACCCAGTGCACCTATGGCGTCATTAGCGTGTCAAGGGCCGGTTTATTAAGCATGGCACTTTGCCATCATTTTTTCTGTTTTTCTTTTTGTTCAGAGTGAGCAGAATGGGATCATCCTGCCTTCCTCTTCTGGTGTGGCCTTCTATTTCAGATGCGTGATTCCTTTTCATCATTAGATTCCCTTGCGTTCGCTTCTTGGGGAATTGCTGTAGAGTTTGTTAAATTGGACAATAATTCAAATATACAATAATAATACAAATTCAAATATTAGTGACGACGCATGACTCAATTTTCTCTTACAAAAAAATGAGAGGAAGACTTTGAAAACACACCAGATATAAACGGAGGGGGGGGGGGGATGAACTTGAATATCTTTCTTGATAATAAGTAGGTGATGTGTTAGTAACAAATGATGCCACATCCTTTGATAGAAATGAAAATGATCACCCTATAGAGGGCGGAAATCAAAGACACCCCCAAAATGAAGGTGAAAAAATGATGCAGCAGGCTGGTCCATTTTGCCAAAATGTCATGGTAGCAACTCCAAATGATCCTCAGTCGTTTGTGTGGCCCCCACGTGCTTGTACGCATGCCTGACAACGTCCCGGGGGATCTCCTCCCAGATCTGGACCAGGGCATCACTGAGCTCCTGGACAGTCTGAGAAGCAACCTGGAGGCGCCGGATGGACCTACACATAAGGTCCCAGAGGTGTTCCATTGGGTTTAGGTCAGGTGAACGGGCCAGTCAATGGTATCAATTCCTTCATCCTCCAGGAACTGCCTGCATACTGTAGCCACATGAGGTCGGGCTTTGTCGTGTACCATCCTGGAGGAGATGGACTTCTGCAATCTCTGTAGCATCCCGGTAGCGCAGCATGCTATCAACAAAGCCAAATGAAAAACTACAGCAGTAGAAAGCCAGTGGGTAAAAAATCAGCCAAAAGAAATGAGGAGTCAGTGGCCTCAACCTGGAAAAGAATTCCTGTTTTGGGGTCTGTCTCATTGTTCCCCCTCTGATGCACCTGTTGTTGATTTCCTGAACAACAAAGCAGCTGGAGCTGATGAACAACCCCCTCTGCTACTTCACTGACCACATCAATATCCCAGAAGTTTGACTGATAGCTTACTATACTCTGATAAAAAAGTCTTCCTTTCATTTATGATGTAAGCAGAGTTTGATTTGTATGTTTTTTTTTTATCATTTTGTGTTCAATGATGTTCTCTTTGACTAATAGTTTACTCTTTTTTATGAGCAGAAACATTTAAGTGTGACAAACATGAGGAAGAGGGCAAATAGTTTTTCACACCACTGTCTTGCATAGAAAACCTTTTTAACATGACATTAGACAACCAGCCACAGCCGCAACGGTGGCCACCCAAGCAATCTGACCCCTGCCCTCCTCAGTACATGAGAGCCGAGGAGCGTGAGCCGATGAGCTAAAAGCCCGAGCTGTCACCTCGTCATCCAGTGCGGCTCTTCAGGGTTTACCGACTTTCTCTTGCACAGTCGCACCAGATGCCCGTCTTATACAGTATGTTGGACTGTGTAGAGCTAATAATTGCTTTTCAGTGCAGGCCTTTAGATCATTCATTCTAATGGTACACACACACACACACACACACACCGCGGTCTTTTGAACACCAGCGCGTGTTCCACCTGGGATTATAGAGATGTTTGTGAGATCAAATGTTGTCCACCACCCACTGAACCCATCCTCCCTTCCTATTATGCGTACTGTGGGGAATAATCCTCTTGTGGAATTAATCTCCTTTAAATAGCATTTGTTACCATGCTGAGATAGAATTATTGCTGTTGTTCCACATTGGGATATGATAATGTACTAAATCTAGTCGCGCGTGCGTGGATGCCCGTGAGAAAGCTGATTAGAAAAATACAGTATGCGCTCTGCTCAACTGCAGGCAAAATGCACCAAGTCAAGGTCATTTGACTTTTTGTTGCCTTATTGGCCACGCTGATTGTTTGGATCAGGTAATGCACAAAACACCTTTTGTTATTTACCGGCGACGGTGTTTTACACCAGGTTGGACGTATATTTGCAACATTGTTTGTTACAAGAGACATAAAAACGAATAGTCACAACACAGCATGAATACTTGTCATGCCGACATTCGTTTAACAATATGGGTCCGGATGAATCGTGCAAATGTTTCTACATTTAAAAATATTCCTTCGAAGAGCTGACATGTTTTGATAAAAAAAAAAAAAAAATCATTTTAATTGGTAATGGCAGAATTACTGTACAGTAGATCCTCGCTTTTCTACCAGCAAATGGCGAAAATCCTTGAACAATTAATAGGTGTGTAAAAATGTCTTTTTTTAAAAACACTTGAGACACGTGGCAGAAAACGGGAGGCAACTACCAAAATTGACCGAAGAATAGCGAGAATGGTAAAGGCTCAGCCAATGATCAGCTCCAGGATCAAAGACAATCGGGAGTTACCTGTAAGTACTGTGACGGGTAGAAGACGTCTGTGGGAAGCTAATCTATTTACAAGAATCCCCTGCAAAGTCCATCTGTTAAAAAAAAAGCCATGTGCAGAAGAGGTTACAATTTGCCAAAGAGCACATCAACTGGCCTAAAGAGAAATGGAGGAACATTTTGTGGACTGATGAGAGTAAAATTGTTCTTTTTGGGTCCAAAGGCTGCAGACAAACTGTGAATTGAAGCCATAGTAAACAGTGAATACAGTGAAGCATCATGATATGGGCATGTTTCTCCTACTATTTATCCCATAGCAGGGATCATGGATGAGTTTGCATATGTCCAAATACTTGAAGAGCTCATCTTGCCTTATGCCCTTGAAATGTCTAGTAAACCAGCAAGATCTTGGTTCCAAACCAACAAAATGAATGTTCGTGAAGCAAAACCAAGAAATGTTGAAGCACTTATAAAAAAACTAAATATTACTTTAGTCATTCACAGGATTGACAAATCCTACAAACAAAAAATAGTTTTGAGTTTGTAAAGTCAACGGCAGACACTATTTTTTGGGACACGCCCCTTTCGACTAATTGGCCAATCGCACAGCCTTAAGAGCGTGCATATTATGAATGCTGGGTCTAGTTTTCTGAGAATCTACTGCACCTGCTAGTAACTGGTTTGCCAGGTAGCAGTACTAACCAGTACTTTATCTGGTTAGTCACATTGGACTGCTACTATTTAGAACACCTTTTAGTTCATTTAGCCATTGCTATGTTTGATTTGGCTTACTTTAGACAAAGAAAATAGGCTGTATTCAATCATGAAAAAGCACTAGTTATGAATTATTGTAATATATTTTTGGAAAACGTGATCGAGTGAAGCCTTGAAATTTGTGGTTTGGTAAATTTGCATGTTGTAAAATGGCATTACATCATACATAAGAGGCAGGTCAAGGAATTTATTTGAAATGTTTTTATTTGCGTGCATTAGGCCGAAAGCGACCCATCCTGTAAAGTAAAAGGAGCTGTCGTTGCAAAAAATCATGTTGTCTGGTTCGGTTTAGGGTTAGAGGGTTTTTGGTTTTGGGTTTAGGGTTCAGGGTTAGGGGTTCGGGGTTATGGGTTTAGGGTTAGGGTTTGGGTTAGGGGTTTTAGGGTTAGGGTTTTGGGTTTTGGGTTCAGGGTTAGGGGTTTGGGGTTCGGGGTTATGGGTTTAGGGTTAGGGTTTGGGTTAGGGGTTTTAGGGTTAGGGTTTGGGTTAGGGGTTTTAGGGTTAGGGTTTTGGGTTTTGGGTTTAGGGTTCAGGGTTAGGGGTTTGGGGTTCAGGGTTAGGGTTTGGGTTAGGGGTTTTAGGGTTAGGGTTTTGGGTTTAGGGTTCAGGGTTAGGGGTTCGGGGTTATGGTTAGGGGTTTTGGGTTTAGGGTTCAGGGTTAGGGGTTAGGGGTTCGGGGTTATGGTTAGGGGTTTTAGGGTTAGGGTTACCAAAACCCACAGGGCAGGAACGGAAAAGCGGAATCATCTTTTTGCTTTAGCACGAGTGTCAGATGAACCGATTATGTATTGATCATTTGATTGGTTCATCTCCTGTATTGTAGATTTTAAAGGTAAAACATTTTGACTAGGACTGGGCGTCCATGCGTGTATGTCCTCCCAAACGTCTTCAGATAGTTTACATTTGGAAGAAGGGCTGCCAATTTGCCAAAGAGGCACCTGAAAGTGCGAGAGAGGAGGCAAAGGAGAGCTGTAATTTGTCTGACTGGCAGAGGTAGTGAGGTCTCTCCAGGGTGTGTGACAGTTTAAGTGAATAGAGACATCAGCCATCGTATGTTTTGTTCTTTTTTTCTTCCGCAGACATAAGGAGATATCGTTTGCTGTACGCAGACCTGTCAAATCCAAGACAGCCCCGAGTGGTTTTTTTTAACAACCTCCCCTCTGCGCTCTGTCACAGCTGTCCGTGGATGTGCCTGCTGAAAGGGAGATGTGCAACAGGTACAGTTTAAAGTGGATAGTCCATGACTGTTTGTCTTGTTAAAACAACTTGCAATTTGGACCATTAAGCCACGTTGGTCCCTCTCAGACAGGGCCTTCATTAATTCATTTCACACGGGTATTTCCTTTAATGCATTCAGTACGTAGAAAGCTGGAGACTTGCGTCCTAAATGCCTTGTGTGGCACACCTTTGGGTTGTGGTCAAAGTGCTTCGGAAGGTCATGCTCGCGTACATGTAACACAGATGTCCTTGGACAATGCAATCAGTGCTGCCCGTGTCCCTGCATGATGATGATTTGACTAAACACTCACTTAAAGAGGGTGTTTTTGGAATGCATTGAACCGAATTGTCGGATTTGTCAAGCCAATTTGACTTACTGGGGGAAAATTAGGGGTTCAATGGTGTGTTTGCCAAATGTTGCACTGATTCGGGAGAAGAATAGTTAGGTATGAATGTGGGTGAAAATGGTTTGTCTGCCCTGCGATTGGTTGGCGACCGGTCCAGGGTATACCCCGCCTCCCACCCAAAGTCATCTGGGATAGTTTCCAGCACATGCAAATGGATGGATGGGACACAATCAGAGCTCAACCGTTATCGGATTTTTGGGCCCGATACCGGTACTGGGGGCTGAAAAAGCAGATATGGGTAATGTTGTCCGTTAGTCGGCCCATATTTGAAATAATGATATAATAATGATATATATATATGATATAGTTGTATGTTGTTTGGTTTAGAGACAGTGCCGCTGAGGAAAAGACAGGAGGCAGAGCTGGAGGTAGCATAGATGAAGATGCTGAGGTTCTCTTTGGGTGTGACCAGGATGGACAGGATCAGGAATGAGCACATCAGAGGGACAGCACATGTTAGAGGTTTAGGAGATAAAGTCAGAGAGGCCAGACTGAGATGGTTTGGACATGTCCAGAGGAGAGATAGTGAATATATTGGTAGAAGGATGCTGAGTTTTGAATTGCCAGGCATGAGGCCTAGAGGAAGATCAATGAGGAGGTTTATGGATGTAGTGAAAGAGGACATGAAGGTAGTTGGCGCAAGAGAAGAGGATACAGAAGACAGAGTTAGATGGAGGCAATTGATTCGCTGTGGCGACCCCTAACGGGATAAGCCCAAAGGAAAAGAAGAAGATATATATATGATATAGTCGTTATCAGCCAGCTCTAAATACAGTGCAAACTTAGCAGTTTAATAAATGCCAGATCGTTCTTGAAAAAGACGCTCAATACGTGACATGGTCCATTAGACAAATGGTCAATACGTGTTGCCCAGTGGTGGCCGTTTGTTTTTTCCAACCATCCTTGCCTGAATGTGCTTGCCAGCCCTCTAAAGGTGTGTACCAAGTTTGGTGGTGATTTGTCTTATCACCCTCAAGTCCCAGCGAGTGTTGTGTACGGAGTGCGTGAAGAATTTCAAGTCAATCCGTTTCATGGGGTTAAAGGTTGGCGTTTAGCAACAGCGCCACCATGGGGTGTATTTCTTAGAAAAATGACACAGTGGGGTGGCATCTTTTGCCAAATTTTCACCCTTTTGCCAGCAGCGACATGGTAGAAGAGATAGTCATGGGCTGCTCAGTAGAGTTGAAAACAAAAACGTCTGCATCCCACCAGTTAATCTATCCAGTGTGTCCTCGTTAGCCCGTCTGTGACTCAGACCGTTGGGATGAATCAGCTGTTGAGCCAGACGGATCCGATCTCAGGCGAGTGATCATCCGCCCTCTCCACATGTGTTTACCATGAGTAGACTGATCCCGGATCTGCGCCTGGAGAGGCGCTGGAGGGGTGCGGGATTGCAAACAGGAAGTGGAAGAGATCAAATGCGCCAATCAGAGTGTGGCGACGGGGGAGACTAAACATCATCACCCGACAGGAAGGAAGTAGCTGGAATGACACACTCGTTTGTGTGAGTTGCACTGCTTACATCCAACACCCAAATATTTACTTCTGTGCAACTGCCACCCTCTCGCACAAGGCGGGTATTATGCATAATTATTGTGTATACTGTACATTTGAGTGTACTGTATGTGTTGTGTGCGTCAAGGGCTAGGGCCGGAGGTCCTATTGGGACCACCTTGGTGAACAATGACCCTTTTATTCCCCGGCCAGCGCTTTACCGGAGTCTTTGTTTCAGAGCCGACACACTGCCGGGCAGGAAACACATATCCTTGCACACGCGTAGGTTCATGCCAACTCCAGCGGGGGGGTTGACGTTTCCCTAAGACTAGACGGGTCTAAAAAAGTGATGACATTGACATGAATTATCACAGGTAACTGAGTGTCTACTGCCTCGGATGGGGAAGTGTAGAGCGGGTTGTTCCACTGCGTGAAACAGGACGGCCATTGGATAAATGCTGGGCTTTATCCCGCCCGTCGGATGATGAACATCTCTGGGGGTCTGTGGGGCAGTGGGCTGGCCCGGACGCTCGGCTTCTGCATCATTATTGGCTGATCTGTCTGAACCGAAATGCCTTTTTGATTGACAGTGAAATGAACAAATCAGCAATCATGAAGTAGATACCTCCACCCGAGCATTTTTCATGTTTTCCACTCTGTTCCGGAGACTTTTCCGATCCCCAGCGACTTTGTCTTTGGTAAAAACGACTGGGAACAGAGGGTACAATTTACATATAAATAAATAACGGTGGATGAGTGGGTAGCATGGTGGCCTCACAGTCAGGAGGTTCAGGGTTGGAATCTCTCCTTGGGCATCTCTGTGTGGAGTTTGCATGTTCTCCCCGTGCGTGCGTGGGTTTTCTCCGGGTACTCCGGTTTCCTCCCGCATTCCAAAAAAATGCATGTTAGCTTCATTGGCCGCTCTAAATTGTCCATTAGAGTGTAAATGTGAGTGTGACTGGTTGTTTGTCTATATGCGCCCTGCGATTGACTGGCGACCAGCAAAGGGTGTACCCCGCCTCTCGCCCAAAGCCAGCTGGGATAGGCTCCAGCATCCCCGTGACCCTAATGAGGATAAGCGGTACAGAAAATGAATGAATGACAATTAAAAACCAACAGAACTGGCTTACGGGACAAAGTAGGGGAAAATGTTACTGTTGACGCACTACAATGCTGATGGGGATGTCGTACAACTTCATTTCAACAATCCCAACTATCCTTTTATGACAGTGGTTCTCAAAGTTTTCTGTCATCTTCTCTCCTTTCGGCTTATCCCTTCAGGGGTCGCCACTGCGAAACAATTGCCTTCATCGAACCCCGTCTTCTCTTGCACCAACTACCTTCATGTCCTCTTTCACTACTTCCATTAACCTCCTCTTTGGTCTCCTCTAGGCCTCCTGCCTGGTAATTCAAAAGTCATCATCCTTCTACCAATATATTCACTATCTCTCCTCTGGACATGTCCTAACCATCTCATGTGCTGTCCCTCCGATGTGCTCATTCCTGATCCTGTCCATCCTGGTCACACCCAAAGAGAACCTCAGCATCTTCATCTCTGCCTCCCGTCTTTAGCTGAAACTCTTCTATCACACATCACACCTGACCCCTTTCTCCACCCATTCCAGCCTGCCTGCACACGCTTCTTCACCTCTTTTCCGCACTCTCCATTGCTCTGGACTGTTGACATTAAGTACTTCAAATCCTCAATATTTTCTGTCATGCCCCACTAAAGTTTTCATGCCCTCCCCCGAAATACTATTGAGAAACGGATAATATCTGTTTCTTGAACTGTACTGCACAGACTGAACTCGGAACTTAAACCACAAAAATGCAACACAACGGAGAGTTGTGAAGAATACAAGCATATCCAATCATCAACCTGTATGTTGAGTACAGTAAATGTGTACTTGTTGGCAGGTCTGCATTAATGCTGAAAGTCATCCCTGCCCTGCCCTTCTGAGAAGCTCTGCGTTAAGAGAGTGTTGAGGTCCGTTGTAGAATAGTCACGCAACCACAGAGCTCTGCTTTGTTTAAAAAAAAGAAGGAATCTTTGCTGGAACCTTTTGGAACGCGTCATTATGCCATCACATGACAAAAATTCTGCAGTCAAATCCATTACTTTCACAATGTCTCCGCTAGAAACCCCCCCCAAAAAAAAAAACTATGAACTTGAACGCCGCACAGTTATTGTGAACTTCTGTTCCCTGAAACAGATAATGACTATAGGTTTGGCCATCTGCATGTGTCCCAATCTCTCTTCTTCATTAACGTTGAGCCCTGAATCACCAGATGTTTCATCACTATCGCAGCTTAATAGGCAGATGTGTGCATCCCGCTCTCTCACTGATTGTTGTCATGATTGAGAATTGTCTGATTACCGCCTCTGATTAGGCCAATGGGCTGCTAATCCTCGCACGGGGACTTCACAACCAGCACGCCGACAACAACGTGGGAAAAGACAAGTTATGCAACTCGTACTGATGTCTTTTGGAAAGTTGCACAATAGGAAAGGCGGGTACTCTACTCCAAATAATAGGCACCTAATAGGGGAAAGTGTGTATGTGTATTAGAGGAAAGTGTAGTTGATGAAGTGAGGTTTACCTGACACACGCGCACACACGCGCACACACACGCACACACACAGAGTCACAGAGGTCTGATGTCAGGCCTCATAATGCGAGTTTGGTCACTCATCCCAAATGTCATGTTTATCCGATCCCTTTTAAAGACCCTGCGACAATGGAACAGATGGGACTGCCTTTTGTCCTACACACACACACACACACGCACACACACGCACACACGCGCACACACAATGTCGACTCTCACTGGGAGATGTGAGTTGGGTTTAAGGTTGTGTGATTGTGTTTAGCCAAGCAGAGTGATTGTGCTCTACAGGGGAGCCAGCCTGCTCTCACCACGCCAGACGGACAACACACACACACACGCACACGCACGCACGCACACACACACGTACACAGCCCTCTGCCACTCTTGCACAATATTTTTTTTTTTTTTGTAGCTATCCCTTGCTGGTTTTGTTGTTCTAAAAGATTAACTGAAGACAAATGTTTTCATTCCGATTCACGAGTCAATATTTTGATATTTGGCTTCCTAACAGGAACAGTCAGCTCTGACTAACTAGTGTGAGGATTATTGATCACCCAGACGCTTTTTTTGGTTGTGTAAAAACCACCCCTATAGTCACCTTTACACGTGAAACTCTTATACTGCAAGGACTCCAGGACGGCTGCTAACATCCTGGCAAACCCACGTGCTAACCAGTTAGCCTTTAATGTATTCCTTCTAAACTTAGGAAGCCAAAAATTGACCACTTCCACACGGGAATGGAGAAGAACCGCATCATGTCGGATACGGCATGGCTGACTCATGACTTCATGCAGTTTTAAGGTAAGTTAATGTCTCAGTTAGGGCTGTCAAAGTTAACACAAATCTTTTGATGCGGGTACCTATCTTGTTTGACCCTCGGGCCACACCATAGTTTGAGGAAGCACCGGTGACTGTACGGACGCAAGCGGCAACAAATATGGAGCAGAAATTCCATGCAAATGCTTTGGATTTCCCATACGGACTTAATTGTAGAGCTGGACCATTAATTGAAGAAGTACCAAAGCCGACGTTTAGAGCTTCTAATTACTGCAAAACTGCCATGTTACTGTTTAGGAAACAGCACATGGTAATTTAAAACTAAAACTAAAACTATGACTTTATTTGACTATTTATTGCCACGTGTCGTACTGAGGTGGCCACACACGTCGTGGAGAAGAGAGGGAACCGGCTACCAGCATAAATCCACCAGTCCACGCTGAGTGGCTCCACCAGCAGCATGCCAACCCCGGCTCTGCATGCACCTGGCGCCCCCTCACTCGCTACCACCATTACTAATTGCTGATCCATATTTATGTGGTACAAATTTGCCATTTGCTTATGCATACAATTGCGGACGGGGAGGTTAGCCAGAGCCAACAGCGACCTCTTTAAAGCGTGGTAAATGGGATTGCATTGTGTCGGTGTGTATTTCTTGTTTTTACGTTTTTTATAGACTGGGATTTTAGCAGTTGGTCCTGGCCAGGGACACAGCAGATCCAGTACCGGTATTAGTATATTTCTACTGCTACATGGCAAACAAGTTACCAGTAGAGTGCAGTTAGTAGGTGCAGTAGATTCTCAGAAAACAAACGAGACCCAGCATTCATGATATGCACGCTCTTAAGGCTGTGCAATTGGCCAATTGGTTGAAAGGGGTGTGGTCAAAAAATAGCAGTGTCTGCCGTTGACTTTACAAACTCAAAACTATTTTGTACAAACTTTTTTGTTTGTAGGATTTGCCAATCCTGTGAATGACTAAACTAATATTTGGCTTTTCTTATAAGTGCTTCACATCTGTGTGGCATGGACTCTACCAACTTGTGGCACCTTTCAGCTGTTATTCCCCCCCCAACGTTCTTTAACAACATTCCACAATTTCTTGCTTTTGCTTCACAAACAGCATTTTTCATGTCACCCCACAAGTTCTCCAATGGATGAAGGTCCGGGGATTGGGCTGGTCCCTCCATAACATAACAAGATACAGTAAGAAGATGTTGCTGGTTTACTAGTGTGTTTGGGGTGATTGTCTTGGTGATTTCAAGGGCATGTCCTCTTCAGCATAAGGCAACATGAGCTCTTCAAGTATTTGGACATGCAAACTCATCCATGATCCCTGCTATGGGATAAATAGTAGGAGAAACATGCCCATATCATGATGCTTCCCAGTTTTCACTGTGTACTGTGGCTTCAATTCAGAGTTTGTCTGCGGCCCTTGGACCCAAAACGAATAATTTTACTCCAATCAGTCCACTAAATGTTCCTCCATTTCTCTTTAGGCTAGTTGATTTGGCAAATTGTAACCTTGTTTTGTAGCAGGGATTTTATTTTTGCAAATAGGTTAGTTTAACAAAGACATCTTCTAACTTTCACAGTACTTACAGGTAACTCCAGACTGTCTTTGATCGTCCTGGAGCTGATCATTGGCTTAGCCTTTGCCATTCTGGTTATTTTGCCATCCATTTTGATAGTTGTCTTCCGTTTTCTGCCACGTGTCTCTGGTTTTGCTCTCCATTTCAAGACATTGGAGATCATTTTAGCTGAACAGCCAAAAATGTTGTGCACCTCTTCATAAGTTTTCCCCTCTCCAATCAACGTTTTAGTCAAAGTACGCAGTTGTTCTGAACAATGTCTTGAAGGAGCCTTTTTCCTCAGGCTTTCAAAGAGAAATGATGTTCAACAAGTGCTGCTTTCATCCTTAAATAGGGGCCACCTAATTTTTCACTACATTGATCACTGATTGAATGCCACACTGCTATTTTTTTACAACTAATTGGCCAATTACACAGCCTTAAGAGCGGGCATATAATGAATGCTGGGTCTTTTTTGTTTTCTGAGAATTTACTGCACCTACTGGTAACTTGTTTGCCATGCAGCAATAAAAATGTACTAATAACAGCACTTGATCTGCTCAGCCACATTGCACTGCTATGATTTTGAGCGCTACTCTATAAGGCCCGATCGGATTCGTTCAAATTCAAACGGTGCCCAAGTTCACCTGTTAAGGTTTTACTGCAGAGGGGGGAGAAAATCAGTGTTTTGCAAGTCTCAGGTGTTGAGTCTGAAGTTTCAAGTCAAGACGCACACGTGCAAATCCGAGTCAACGCAGAAATGTAAGCCACACCCCCTTTGCTTGTTCTTAAAGGCCATTGGATGTTAATGAGGGCACCCAATGAGGCAAATTCTGTGGGAAAATTTGGTGTTTTGCCGGAAATGGCATAATGGTCACATGAGTTGAATACTTTGAACGGGGACACATTTTACTCAACTCAACTGAAAATAGTAGAAAATAGAAAATTTCCGAGTTCCGATGAAGTCCCAAGTCGCCGATGTCATAGTCCCGTGGTTCCCAAGCTTTTTTTTTGCCGCTGCCAAACACATTTTTTTTTAGTGTCATCCTGAAATTGAGAATATCCTTAACGTTTTGTGAACAATATCTTTTCACTTGGGTGATGCCTTGACATACAGTTTGGGAACTAGCCTGTGTTCTGTTGCTATGGTGACCTTGAATCACCTTCGGGACCAGCCGGGACACCTTATTCTGCGCCGAGCTAAAACGTTTCCACACTTTTTTCAATCGTTTTTTTTTTTTTTAATGCCCTTTCCCACTTTTCATTTCCCTTCTATCTACGCGCCAGTTGGTTTCCCTCCATCGTGCGCCCTCCCATTGTATGTTTTGGGTGTTTGCGTATAGGTCACCCTGTTGTCGTCAAGCAGGCTGCCTTTCCCAGAGTGTGCAAGGGAATATCTCTCTTGTTTTCCTTTACCGGGATTTTCTCCGATGGGTATCTACAGCGCAGCAGAAGCATCTCTCAAGGGACCCTTGTAGGTCAGCTGTTATTTTTGTTCCACACACACACACACACAGTCTCACTGTGTTAAGGCTCATTGCAAACATTTTTTGGGGGGGGTGGTATCTCTTTGTCATTCAGGTTTCACGAGGTCAAAGATAGAGTCCACATCAGTTGCCACGACGACTGAGCTGTTTACATGATCAGGTTTGTTGCCGGTGGGCAGCCGGGCAGAGTCATCAGTCCTTATTATCCCTCAACAGTCAAATGACTGAAAATGTTGGTTACTTCATAACTTCATTCAAACTTCCCATAGACACCAGTGATGTTATGGGCGCACATCGGGGCCTACAGTGTATGAATATTGTTTATAGTTTGCTATTTTACTTTGTGTATTTATCATATTTTTGCATTTGAACTTACTGGGGCACAAGGGGTTAGAGGGTGCCAAGGCTAAATGGTCAAAGAGGAAAATGACATATGGCGGTCTGGGAATTGTTTACTTAGGGGGGAAAAGCTGTCAGAGAGAGAAAGTGACAGCTGAGACAAAAGACATTATCAAAAATGATAATCTCTGCGTTTACATGAAAAACGAAATATGTCGTACAAATATAGAAGTAGGACCTTATTGAAAAATACACAAAGTATATTAATACCAACTCCAATGAACTAATATTACATGACATATCCATAAATTGTACACGATTCATATTTAGAATGATCACATACTGTAGAGTCAAGTGGAGCGAGAGAGGCGGACAAGCGCGCCGGCCTCCCAGTAAACACGAGGTGTGAGTTATGGATGTGCGGTGGGAACATATGGCCCCTGCCAGGCCAGATTTTCTGTGGCGAGGGACCTTGAGGACAGAACCGGACAGGAAAGACCCACATACCATCTGGACAAGGGACAAATCAAGTGGAGGATGGAATTAGTCACGTCGGAACAATGCCATGCCAGTTGAGAAGAGTGACCTCACTGAGGACCTCAGACAGGAACATCACACGACTGTAGAGTGTAGTGCACAATTTTAGATCGGTCCTGCCTGTCCCCGTTTTTAAAAACCACTACATCGGTGCGCCTACGTTGGCATTACATTGTCGGACTCACGGGTTCACTTCTCGACACTGTTCAGGAAAGAGGCCAGAGCCTCAGAATGGAGCCCCTGGGTTTTAACTTCCATGCGTCAAAGATGAGTGAAACTGGGCTACTTTCATATTGGGGTCATCGTCCCAAGAGCTGTTGGGGACTGTGGTGCCCTATCCGACTTCTAGGTCAGCATACAAACCTTTTTTTGTTGCAGACATCGCGTGTGTATTCAGAACGCTGGTAAGAATGTAGGGGTACAAGCCGGCGTCTCATTGTGCCGGTCCCAAGCCCGGATAAATGCAGAGGGATGTGTCGGGAAAAGCATTCCACGTTAAACTTTTGCCAAATCAAAACATGCGGATCAAAAATATGGATCGGCGGAGGCCCCGGGTCAACGACGACCGCCGTTGGTGCTGTCCACCGACAGGGTGCCGGGGGAAATTGGATCACTGTTGGTGGAAGAAGGAGAGGAGGATGATGTGTCCGTAGGATGAGAGAGAAGAGGAACGCCAAGAGTCTAGGACTGGGAGTAGGGACTTTGAAAGAAGCCAAGGAAAGATGGAAAAATCTCTAAAAGGCATCAAATGACAGACGAGGCATTCTTATAATATGTAAAAAAATGAGATATTATTTCCATTATTAACAGAAAACACAATAATGGTGTCTGAAAAAGTTGGGGCACCCTGCAGAGTTTACCGCCCCCCTTCGGCAATCAGCTTATGTAGCCTTCTAAGAGTCCGTTTGAGGTTTCTTCGCCCATTTTTCCTTACAAAAGACTAGTTCTTTGAGATTTCTGTCACGCGCCGCTCTTTTAAGATCCACCTGTAGATTTTCAGTTATGTTGAGGTCAAGAGATTGTAAAGGCCATGGCAAGACCTTCATTTTACGCCTCTTGATGAAAACCACCGTGGATTTTGGTGTGTGTTTAGGATTGTTCTCCATTTGTAGAAGCCATCCTCTCTTTAACTTCAGATTTTTCACAGATGGTATTGGTGCAGCTTCTGCAGTGATGCGGACCCCGCATCGGTCCAGTGTGGTGAAGAGGGAGCAGAGCCGAAGCTCTCAATTTACCGGTCAGTACCGGTAGCGACCAAAAGGACAAGATCCCGGGTACAAGCGGCCGAAATGAGTTTTCTCCGCAGGGTGGCTGGGTTTTACCCTTAGAGATAGGGTGAGAAGCACCGTCACCTGGGAGGGACTCGGAGTAGAACCGCTGCTCCTCCGCATTGAGAGGAGCCAGATGAGGCTCAGGCATCTGGTTAGGATGCCTCCCGGACGCCTCCTTGGGGAGGTGTTCAGGGCACGTCCGACCGGTAGGAGGCCTCTGGGAAGACCCAGGACACGTTGGAGAGACTATGCTTCTCAGTTGGCCTGGGAACGCCTCGGGATCTGCTGGGAGGAGCTGGACAAATTGGCTGGGGAGAGGGAAGTCTTGGCTTTCCTGCTTAGGCTGCTGCCCCCGCGACTTGACCTCGGATAAGTGGAAAAAAATGGATGGATGGCTTGATGGTATCAAGTTAGCATCGAGAATTTGCTGACATTTTTCCTTCTATTTGGGTTCCCTGTTCCACAGGCTGCAATGCAAGCCCAAAGCATGATTGATCCACCCCCCTTCTTAACAACTTCATCCAATTCTGTGCCCTTTCTTCTCCAAACATACCAATAATGTATACACGGTTTGGTGTGGAATTGTTTGTTCATCCAAAAAAACTGTGTCACAGTGTGAAAACTACCTGGGGTCCTGAACTTTCTGACCTGTAACCTGGGTCAGACATGTCTTATCTGATCGTCCGGCAGTTTTTTGTCCATTCACAGCAAGTCCGTCAACGCAGGTTATACTCAGCCTGGGACAATCCAGACAACCTGGGAGATGCCTAACAATTAACTTGCACACTGGAACTGGGCGGGGGTCTTTTATGCATCATATTTGGTGAATAGCTGAGGTTATCTACTTCCTGCACGGAGCCAGCGCGGTCTCCGTAATAGCACGTCGACACGTTTTGTGCACCGCATGACTGCGCATTATCTGTGTTTCACACAAACATAGGTGTTGAAACTCGCCGACAAAAGACGCCGTCGACCGCAAACTCAAAGCGTTCCCATGATTTCAAAGTATCCAAAAGTTGGTCAGTGGCTGCCACCTGCTTGCTTCCCACAATGTGTACTGGTATGCATGTGTGACACAGTGGGTGACTTGTTTACAGACGCGTGGGCGCGTGGGAGCTCATGGCTTAAATAGATACGGCACGATGATGTAGGATGTGGACTGTTTTGTTTGCGTCTGAAGCCCAAATACATCAAA
>QODF01000059.1:203328-225570 GCA_024372805.1 Oostethus manadensis | reverse complement strand
ACGTCTTCATTTGGTTTTTCTTCAGCCATTCAGAGGTGGATTTGCTGGTGTGTTTTGGGTCCTTGTCCTGCTGCAGCACCCAAGATGGCTTTAGCTTGAGTTGACCAACAGATGGCCGGACCTTCTCCTTCAGGATTTTTTGCTAGACAGTAGAATTCATGCTTCCATCTATCCCAGCAAGCCTTCCAGGTCCTGAAGCAGCACAACCAGCCCAGACCATCACACTACCACCACCATATTTGACTGTTGCTATGAAATGCTGTGTTACTTTTACGCCAGATGGAACGGGACACGCACCTTCCAAAAAGTTCTACTTTTGCTTCGTCGGTCCACAAGATCTTTTCCCAAAAGTCTTGGCAGTCATCATTTTGTGTTCAATGATGTTCTCTTTGACTAATAGTTTACTATTTTTTATGAGCACAAACATTTAAGTGTGACAAAAGGTCAGGAAGGGGGCAAATAGTTTTTCACACCACTGTACATCCGCGTGCACCTCCAAGTACTTGGTAACAAAGGGCAAGTTTATCCCTGGGATCCACTGTAAACACAGCCAGTAGGTAGTAATACTAGTACTAATAGTAATGTTGGTTCAGGATCTCTCGTCTATCATCCAATTGTTGTGTGTGGCAAGTCCACCCGCCCCCTTAACCCACACCAATACATCATATATTGTATGCACGTATGCATGCATGTATGCAATGCATGCGTACATGCATCATCTGTCACCAAGGAGCGACAGATTGCCCTCACGGTGTTCCTTCACGTGCCTTTAGCCACATATACGGTATATGATACGGCGTTGTGAGGACATCAGAACAGTTGCAGTGGATTTAAGCAGCACATCAATTAAACATCAAGCTCATGCATCCTGTCTTGCAGGGGTCTTGCAGGGAAACTCTATGAACCTCCATTTGCCGCGTCTTTGGCGGCGTCCTCCTGCTTGCATGTGCAAAAAAGCTGCAGGCCTCCTCACTCGTCTGAACTGCTGTTGTTAATTCTGTCCCTCTGTGGAATTGTCTCTCTGAAGAGTAAGACAGCGGAAAAGGAGAGGGAAATAGAAGGCAGGTAGTTTCATTACCCTCCTCCTCTTTCTCCCGGTGCCTGGGTTACGGCCAATTAGGCCTATTAGCAACAACAAAACACAACAAAACCCGGGCGGCGAGCAGGCAGGCAGGTAGTTAACGGTGGGAGGAATTGTTATCTCTCCCACCAACAGGAACAAAGAAGATGCTCTCCAGAGTGCCGGAGCAAGAATTTATACCTCCCGGTGTTCTCAATTCTACAATTAAAGTCTTTACTGCAATTTCCAGGTGGTTTGCTGGCCCCGGGGGAGCTCGCAAAGCACAGCCGAGAACATAACACCTGCAAAACGGCGTGTTATGTAATTAACCGAGTTTGAGACAATTGCTCAGGAGTGCATTCACTTTGCAGCACTTAAACACGACAATTCAGCCGCTGCATCGATTTAATAAATTGCCCCCAACAGATGACGAGACTGCTCCCTGTTTGGTTAATTCCGTGTCATCTATGTATCTGTCTCTCAAGTAGGCATGTCCCGGTCCACATTTTTTGGCGTCCGATCAGATCCGATGTTTTATAATCCTGCCAATACCGATACCGATCCTTTTGGTGTTTTTATAACAATGAATTTGTGAAATTCAA
This sequence comes from Oostethus manadensis, assembly GCA_024372805.1. NCBI lineage: Eukaryota > Metazoa > Chordata > Actinopteri > Syngnathiformes > Syngnathidae > Oostethus > Oostethus manadensis. The sequence goes on along the minus strand of QODF01000059.1, from coordinate 223,908 downwards.
TATGGTTATTAAAAAAAAATTTATTACACAGGGGGGCGCACGGTAGATGACTGGGTAGCATTTTGGCCTCACAGTCAGGAGGGGAACCGCAGTCGGGAAAGATCCGACTCAAACCAAAATGTACTCCAAGCGAATCAGGTTTTCTTGTACGGAATAATGCAAACAAGTCCTCTAAAAAACCCCTCTAACAAGGGTTTATGGTTTATATGCATGCATGCAACTTTACTGGAACGTTTTCCCCGGCACGTCCGCCAACAACAGCAGCATTGAAACGGCGTGTCTTTGCTATTACTAATGATGCGTGACTTCTTTCGGACAAATGAGGAACCAGTAATATCTGCAGACCCACCACCTGCCGGGGAAAGCATAAGGGTCGGGTGCTATGCGATTTAGGCGACGGTCGAGGACGGGCACCTGGAGTTATCATACCTGACCTGCGAATGCCTCGGGGTCCGCCCGGTGGAGCTGGATGAGGTGGCTGGGGACCGGGAAGTCTGAACCTCCCTACTGACATTGCTGTCCCCATGACCCGGGGGCCTCAATTTCAAGCCTATGACTTCAGACTTGACTCGACCTGTCTTGTCTTGACTAGGACTTGCACATCTTTACTGAAGACTTGAGATGAAAGACTTGAGACTTGCAAAAACACGGACTGTCCCCCACCTCTGATGTTCCCATTTTGGCATCATGATACCAAAACGTCACCAAAGACAGACGTGAGCTTTCTTGTGCTCATGATTGCCGGGCTTCTAAGGGACGTGGCCACTGAGCTTACAGTGTCACAGAGCATCATCATCATCAGGATGCAACCGAGATACGATATAACGTCTACTGTGTGCCTTTTTGTTATTGGTCCACGCATACACACACACCTCACCTATGGTCGTGAGCTTTGGGTAGTGACCTAAAGGACACTACCTCTTAGAGATAAAGGACAGACTCGGAGTAGAACCGCTGCTCCTCCACATTGGGATGAGGAGGCTCGGGCATCTGGTTAGATTGCCTCCCGGAGGCCCCCTTGGGAAGGGGTTCAGGGCACAACCCAACTCAGGGAAGACCCCGGACCCGTTGGAGAGACTACGTCTCTCAACTGGCCTGGAAACGCCTCGTGGTCTGCCGGGAAGAGCTGGACAAAGTGGCTTGGGAGAGGGACGTCGGGGCTTCCCTGCTTAGGTTGCTTCCCCTCCGTCCCGACCTCGGATAAGCGGAAGATAAGAAATGAATGGACGGGCGCACACACACACACACGCACCTTGCAAAAGCTGCTGGACTAAACGTGCCTCTTGTGTAACAGCCCGCTCCAATTGAACAAGAACTGCTGACATGGCCGTGCTGTACGTACATCCACACCCAAATCCAGAGGCTACGTGACTGTGCGAGCCTCATTGTCTGGGTGGTGTAATCAAATAAAGCTGGATCAAGGGAAGTGGCGGGGGGCACCCAGGGTGGGATGGGGGGACGGGGCAGTGGGGTAAATGAAATGCGACGTCTCATATTTGACTCCTCACTTCCCATTTGGCTGACGCCCGTCCAAGAGGAGTGCCGGCGAGCCTCGCCTCAGACGCGCCTTTGTGGCACGTTTAGCTTCAGCATGCAAACCTTCGTTCCTCACTTTCGAATCTTTCGCCCGGGAAGTGGTTGCGCTCTGTGCCGATGATATGTGAGGCTGCAGCACCTAACTCCTGAACATGTGACGTCCCAGGTACTGTCGTTTTTGAGTGCACGACCCGTCTGTCTTAGTTGGAAACCAACGTGTGTAAATTTACTTTGTTTCCATTCCTCCAAATGGTGTGCTCAATATTGAGGCCATGAGGAGAATCCAACCGTCGCGCACATTCATGACATAACACCCCATGAAAGCTACAGGACTCTACTATTACTGTCACTACCACTGACTACTTTTTGCTCAAAGACGAGTGTTATGCTTCATGTCAGAAGAATCACATCCACGCGTGTGTTCGCCGAAACACGCGGGCCCACTCGGGCGAACAAGCGAGGCTGTTGTTCTCTTCACCTCCACTTACGCCCAGGGAACACCTCTGCTGTGTGTGTGTGTGTGTGTGAGAGTGTATTTACGTACTTACAGTGTGTGTCTGTATGCTCCGCGAGGCCCTGGGGTCACAGGCAGCTTGGTGACAGTGCAGATGGGATAACATATGACATGTGAGTGACTGAGTTTGTGTGTGTGTGTGTGTGTGTGTAGGTCTCAGTCCATCTGGGCTCCCCTCTGATGGGCCAGGACTCCCTCTGCTCTCCGCTTTCTGTCAGTGGCCCACAGGGGAGCCAACAGGATGAGGAAGAGAGAGCTTTGCTTACCTTCATCACTTCCACCGACTCCATTACTGTTTCAGGGCATGTTCTATTCAGTTCTGGTGTACCTCAACGTCCACATCGATCAGTGAACGGCAGATTATCTTTATAGTTAAAATAAGATGATGAACTCAAATGATTTATGTAAAGTTTATTTTGCACGGAGGCGGGAGATTTGCAAGACCAGGGTTCCAATCTCCGTCGGGCGTCTCTGCGTGGAGTTTGCATGTTCTCCCCGTGCGGGTGTTGGATTTCTCCGGGTATTACGGTTTCCTCTCACATTCCAAAAACATGCATGGTAGGTTAATTGGCGAGTCTGAATTGTCCACAGGTATGAATGTGAGTGTGAATGTTTGTTTGTCTATATCTGCCCTGTGATTGGCTGGCGACCAGTCCAGGGTGTACCCCGCCTCTCGCCCAAAGTCTGCTGGGATAGGCTCCAGCATTTTGTGCTATTTTGTGCTGGTGGAGACAAAACTTAGCAGCTCTTTGAAAATGAGCACAGAATTTGAACCTCACCTATAGGATTTTGCACGTAATTTCGGATTAGAGTATGTGCATGCACATGGGAAATGTGGGCAAAATAAAAACAAATATATATATATGTATGTCTTTCATTCATTCATTTTCTATGCCGCCTATCCTCGTTAGGGTCGCGGGTATGCTGGAGCCTATCCCAGCCGGCTTTGGGCGTGAGGCGGGGTACACCCTGGACTGGTCACTAGTCAATCGCAGGGCTATATATGTCTTATTTGTCTTATTTTTTTAAATAAAAGTGTCATAGAATCTGCTGTATGTTTGTTTTTTCAGGAGCACTTTAAACATCAGACACGTCAAATAACAAAAATTAATTTCACACTTTTTTTTTTTTTACTGAATAAGACACCCGCAATCTACTCAAACCGTCAAAAGCTTGTCCCAGATCGACTCTTGACTGCTTGCAGGTCGTGTTGCCAGCTAGTATGCTAAAAGTTCATATTGGCGGGCGGCATTCCACCGCCTGGTGGGTCGGGTGTGGCCCCCGGGCCGTAGTTTGCCCACCCCTGGTCTATGACGGTGCACGCGGGGCTGTAGAATAAGTAAGCTTCCTGCCATGTCTTAATTAGGTTGGGCTGCAGGATGTATGTGTGCCAATCTGGGCTAGACAATGAAATATATATTGGTGAAGCTAATGTGCTTAGATGCCAGCGTGTTTGACCTATTTTCCCTCCAGCTTGGCAACTAAAGCATAATTAATTTTCATGTGCAGCACTCGGTTAAGGTGTTCAGATGTGGATATTTAAAAAAGCTGCAGTTGAAGTACAAAAAAAACCTTTACCTGCAGTAGGTGTCACTCTATGTCCGTGTCATTAGCGCGGTTTTGACCAGAGCGAGTTCATGTATGATTACATGCTGTGTGTATTCTATCCTTTCTGAAGTTTAATTGGGTCATTTTTTGTGTTGAATCCAATTTTTTTCCCCCTGGCATCGGCCTCTTGTTGCCGGGCCAACACTTTTTTTGGATTTTGCCGCCGCAGAGGCCAGACACAGAATGTACAGGACACACTGTGCGTCTCTGACATTGTGCATTGTGTCTCCCGTGAGACTTGTCTCGTTCACGGGGATCCAGCTCCACCGCCACGTCATGCGGCTGGCCAGGGCCGAGTGGCGTTGAGGGGGGGAAAGGCTGCGGGATTTGGCCTGCAAAATGTGGAGGGGTTGGAGTGTGCGTATGTAGTTGGGATGAGAGGCGGACGGCAGGGAGCTGGGCAGTCAGTTTGTTCCTCTTCCATCCGTGGGATGGGCGCCAGAGCTTGGACAGTACTGGTGGAGAGGGAGGGAGCAAGGGAGCAGGAGTGCGAGGATGGTGGATTTACCTCCAGAACTGGGAACCACGAAAGCAAAAGGTCAAAAAAGTGATGTTAAAGATGACTTGGTGGGGCCAAACTAATGCAAGTAGTAACGTGACAGCGGGGATCTCCGCCACGGTGGAACTGTTCACTTAGGCAGGGGTCTGCAACACGCGACTCTTCTGCTGGGTTATGCTTCTGCGTGGTCACTACGCCATCTCTTCTGATGCCGCCAGGTGCTGGAGTTGCTAGAGGGCAGTGTTTTTTGGTGAGTTAACTCGGTGAGAAACTATGGCTATTTTTGCGGTTTGTGGCCCGTGTTTGAGTTTTTTTTATTGGCCCACAGCACCTTCTAAAATTATAACTTCTTAGAGTAGCCGAGACGGAAAAAATCTGCAGTAATTTCGGTTGCGGAAAACGTTATGATGTTAAAATTACCAATAAAGTCATAATTATGACATCAAAATTTACAAGAAGGTGAAAATGTTGTAAGAAAAAGTAGCAGAAGGGAAAACATTTTTTTTTAATAAGAATAAAGTCAATGTATCAAGAGAAAATGCACTGTAGTGGCAATTTTACTAGAATGAACTCTTAACGCTATGAGGAAAAATGGTAAATATGTAGCATGAGCTTCAATTTATTGGTCAAATAGGTTGTGTGGCTCCAAGTGGGTTCTAATTTGGTGGAAACGGGCCCAGATGGNGACCTGGAAAAGGCATTCGACCGTGTCCCTCGTGGTGTCCTGTGGGGGGTGCTCCGGGAGTACGGGATTGATGGTCCGCTTCTACGTGCCATTCGGTCCTTGTACAATCGAAGCAGGAGCCTGGTTCGCATTGCCAGCAGTAAGTCGAGCTTGTTTCCGGTGAACGTTGGCCTCCGCCAAGGCTGCCCTTTGTCACCGATTCTGTTCATAATCTTCATGGACAGAATTTCTAGGCGCAGTCAAGGTGTTGAGGGAGTCCAGCTTGGTGACCTTAGGATCTCGTCTCTGCTATTTGCAGACGATGTGGTCCTTATGGCCTCATCAGGCTGTGACCTTCAGCGTTTACTGGAGCGGTTTGCAGCTGAGTGTGAAGCTTCTGGGATGAGACTCAGCACCTCCAAATCCGAGGCCATGGTTCTCAGTCGGAAACGGGTGGACTGTACCCTCCGGGTTGGGAGTGAGGTCTTGCCTCAGGTGGAGGAGTTCAAGTATCTCGGGTTCTTGTTCACGAGTGAGGGAAGGTTGGAGCGTGAGATCGACAGACGGATCGGTGCAGCATCTGCAGTAATGCGGTCGCTGTACCGGACCGTCGTGGTGAAGAGAGAGCTGAGCCGGAAGGCAAAGCTCTCTGTTTACCGATCGATCTACGTTCCCACCCTCACCTATGGTCATGAGTTATGGGTCATGACCGAAAGAATGAGATCGCGGATACAAGCGGCGGAAATGAGTTTCCTTCGTAGGGTGGCTGGACTCACCCTAAGAGATAGGGTGAGGAGCTCGGCCATCCGGGAGGAGCTCAGAGTAGAGCCGCTGCTCCTTCACATCGAGAGGAGCCAGTTGAGGTGGCTCGGGCATCTAATCCGGATGCCTCCCGGGCGCCTCCCTGGTGAGGTGTTTTGGGCATGCCCAGCTGGGAGAAGACCCCGGGGAAGACCTAGGACACGCTGGAGGGACTATGTCTCACAGCTGGCCTGGGAACGCCTTGGTGTCCCTCTGGTGGAGCTGAAAGAGGTCGTTGGAGACCGGGAACTCTGAACTTCCCACCTCAAACTGCTGCCCCTGAGACCCGGACCCGGGTAAGCAAAGGAAAATGGAATGGAAGGGAGTTGAATCACAGCAACTGGACTGGCTTGATTTTTCACCTTTCATCCGGGTCCAAGTCCAGGGGCTGTCATTAAAATAGGGCCTGGGGGTGGGGGGGGTGGGGGGGGCATGAAGGAAGCAGAGGAGGAAGTTCTGCTGTCGTCCGCTTATAACAATGCCCTGACACCCACCCCCAAAGATTGTCTCATTCCACGGGACGCACGGCCACTGCTGATGCCAAACGTCAGCTGCCAGTCCATGCTTTACAGCAGATGGTGAGGTCCATATTAGGTCCATATTAGACTCAGTAAAGCTGGGCCCTTATTAAGCCTTCTTTATCTGGCTTACATATTTATTACATATCACATCCTCTGCTGTATTTGACCATTTTGTGCATCTCACTTTGCCCCTGCTAGAAGACATTGTTGGGCATATGAGACCCTCGGGCTCTCCGAATGATTCCCTTCCACCTGGTTTCTTTAAAGGGGTATTTCCCACGTTGGCATGCGAGCTGCTCCATATTGCAAACAGCAGTCTGGCTAATGGTGTAGTACCTGACAGTTTTAAGCATGCTGTGGCCGAACCACCGATTAAGAAGCCTGGTCTTGACACGTCTGTTCATGCAAGCTGTAGGCCTATTTCTAAACGTCCTTTTATTGCTAAAGTTTTGGAAAAAAGTGTTTATGGGGCAATTGAAATTGTTCCTAAATGAACGCAAAATTCTTGAAGTTTTCCAATCCGGTTTTAAATCCCAGCACAGTACTGAGACTGCACCGCTGAGAGTTTTTATTGATATTCTTATAGCCACGGACTCAAGTCACTACGTCATACTCATTTTACTGGACCATAAGATTCTCCTGTTTCGACAAGAAAATTGTGCGGGGGGATGCTGAGTCACCTGCAGCCCTGCTCACATGTGGAGTGGCCCAAGGTTCCGTTCTGGGGCCCCTTCTTTTCTTCCTCTCGGGTCCATCCTCAAAAAGCATGGTGTGTCCTTCCATTCAATTTACCTGTCGATCTACGTTCCTTCGGCCACCTATGGTCATCCGCTTTGGGTAGTGACTGAAAGGACAAGATCGCGGGTACGAGCGGCTGAAAAGAGCTTTCTCTGCAGGGTGGCTGGGCTTTCCTTTAGCGATACGGTGAGAAGCATGGTCATCCGGGAGAGAGCTAGATGAACCTCCCTGGGTTGGGTGTTCGGGGCGCGTCCGACCGGTAGGAGGCCTCGAAGAAGACTCAGGACACGTTGGAGAGACTATGTCTCTCAGCTGGCCTGGGAACGCCTCGGCATCCGCCGGGAAGAGCTGGACGAAGTGGCCGGGGAGAGGAAAGTCTGGGCTTCTCTGCCTAGGCTGCTGCCACCGGACCCCGGATAAGCGGAAGAAAATGGACGGATGGATGGATGGCGTCCTTCCATTTTTATGTGGATGATACGCAAATGTATATGCCGCTAAAACTAGGAAACACAAACTGTTGAGGAAGCCAAATTCTGGATGTCTGCAAATCTCTTGCACTGTAAGGACAATAAAACTGAAGTCGTTTGGGCCGAGTGATGCCAGGGCAGTTGGTAGTGATTTGGGTGCCCTGACTTAATGTTTGAAGGCCACCGTAACAAATCTTGGTGTTTGATACTCAGATTAGTGCAGTTGTCATGTCTGCCTTTTTTCAACTCAGCATGCCAAAGCGAAACCAGTCCTTAGTCGGCATTTTGATATTTGAATTTATGCTTTTACCACCAATCGTTTCGATTACTGCAATGCGCTTTCCTTTGGGCTCAGCCAGGCGTCTATTGCATCACTGCAGCTTGTTCACATTGCTGCTGCACGGCTTTTAACTGGTACTAAAAAACGAGAGCACGTTACTCCGATTTTTCTGTTTTTAAGGGTTCACTTAAAATGCACCTTTCCCCCCCCCCCGGAGTTGTTGACTCTCAGTTCTGTTCACTTATACAGTGGTGTGAAAAACTATTTGCCCCCTTCCTGACCTTTTGTCACACTTGTTATGTTTGTGCTCATAAAAAACAGTTAACTATTAGTCAAACATAACATCATTGAACACAACATGAGGACTGCCAAGACTTTTGGGAAAAGATCTTGTGGACTGAGGAGACAAAAGTAGAACTTTTTGGAAGGTGCGTGTCCCGTTCCATCTGGCGTAAAAGTAACACAGCATTTCATAGCGACAGTCAAATATGGTGGTGGTAGTGTGATGGTCTGGGCTGTTTTTGCTGCTTCAGGACCTGGAAGGCTTGCTGGGATAGATGGAAGCATGAATTCTACTGTCTAGCAAAAAATCCTGAAGGAGAATGTCCGGCCATCTGTTGGTCAACTCAAGCTAAAGCCATCTTGGGTGCTGCAGCAGGACAAGGACCCAAAACACACCAGCAAATCCACCTCTGATTGGCTGAAGAATAACCAAATGAAGACGTCGGAGTGGCCTAGTCAAAGTCCTGACCTGAATCCCATGGAGATGCTGTGGCATGACCTTAAGAAGGCGCTTCATGTTAGAAAAGCCTCAAATAAAGCTGAATGACAACAATTGTGCAAAGATGAGTGGGCCAAAATTCCTCCAGAGCGTGTAAAAGACTTGTTGCAAGTTATGGCAAACGTTTGATTGCAGTTGTTGCTGCTAAGGGTGCCCAAGCAGTTATTAGGTGCAGGGGCAATGACTTTTTCACACAGGGCTATGTGGGTTTGGATTCTTTTTTCTCCCTAAATAATAAAAACATTCATTTCAAAACTGCATTTTGTGTTTACTTGTGTTATCTTTGACTAATATTAAAATGTGTTTGATGATCAGAAACATTTTGTGTGACAAACATGCAAAAGAATAAAAAAGTCAGGAAGGGGGCAAACAGTTTTTCACACCACTGTATTTCCGGGACATGTGCCACCGCGCTCCAAAGTTTTTGCAGACATCGGTTTTGCAGCTCTTGCGTAAGCCTGCTGAAGAAGCCATCGAAACATAATCTTGTGCGATTCAGGCCCGGCGGAGGTTATTCAATCTTCGCCCCCTTTTTTTGTCTCCTTCGCTCTATCTACGCTTGCCCACTTTCTACCTTGCTCCCTTCACTTGCCGTAAGCAAAATGTCAGGTGTTGCTTGACCTGCCTGATAACAATGGATGACATTATTCGTAAGCGAGAGGAGATGGAGTTGATGAACGTGCGCGTGCAGGCTGCAGACGGGGGGTGTACATTGAGCGTCATTACCATATCAAAGACACACTCTGCTTTTCTGTCCTAATGGTAATTACACTGCCCGCAATTGGCGCTCACTGCTCCCATCACAACAAGGGGGAGAAGAAAATCTGAAAATGGAAGGAGGGGTTTTGAAGGGAGGTGTGTGTGCGGGTACTATTGGCTGGGGCTTTCAGGTTATGTTAATATTGCTCATCTATTTAATTAGGTGCTGTCTTTGTTTACATCTTTTGGCCCCCTTCTAGGAAAGACAGACAGTGGGAGAGGGAGAGAGGCAGGGAGGAGGGAACGATTGAACGAGTATCAGACGAGCGCACCAGAGAGAGCGTGGCGGGGGGGATAGTGGTTCCCCGGCGCCGGGTGCTGGGATGGCCGCAGTGAGGTGCGACCGTACCTTTTAAAGCCTTAATGAGGTCCGCTGTGGATGGGCCTTTGATGGCCCTCCTAGCGCCGCCCACCTCGTGCGGTCTGGCCTTTGAGAACGAGCTGCGGACTGCAGCCAGATTCAAACACTGATGGCTACCTTTCTACCAGCTACGGATTGACAGTGTCTGCTCGTACTGTACGGTGGACAGGAATGGTTCCGGGAGGCTGTTTTAGTTGGGTCTTCCCTTTAAGGAAAAATACCGTTCAGCCATGTTCTCCCTGAGCATACACACAACCAGAGCATCCCTTGGGCGTCCGTGAACGCCGTCAGACGTGCACACTTGTAGTATCACATCTGCGCAAAACCTCAGAACCTGAGGTAGCCCAGCTTCCATTCTGTGGTTTATGAGTGAGTTCGGAAGGTCAGCAAGGAGTATTTCACAATCTGTGGGGATTGTTCTAAGACTGCAAGGGAAGCGGAGCTGAAATGTCCAAAAAGTGGGAAATATCAAATTATATTCATATTCATTGACTAAATATAGGCCAGGTTATCATCACCTTTTGTTCAGAATCAGCTACGTATCACTGATACCGGGGAAGTGTAGAATGGGTTGTTTGGGCAGTCATTGGGTAAATACTGGGCTTCTGGGGGTCTTTAGGGCAGTAGGCTGGGCCCCCGGCTTCTCTATGCTGATTGGATGATCTGTCTGAGGCGGAATAGCTTTTTGATTGGCAGTGAAACCCCAAAGTATAAACCGCCACCGTATGATTTTCTACGTTTTGTTCACAACTTGTCATGCTTCGCACTTCCTGTCCCAGGCTCTTATTTTGGAATTTTTGTGTTTCCTGCTGGCACTGCTTTACCCCAGTGGAATTGGGCACAGCTGGGCCCAATACCAATTAGTGGCATTTAAAAGCCCAGCATTATCGCAGGGACGGTGCTGGTTCGTCTTTTTGGTCCTCCCCGCCCAGGCTGTCTCCGGGAGCCTCTTAGTTTCCTCTTCAGCCTACTTCTTCTACTGGAGAAAACCTACGCACGCACAAAGAGAACATGGAAGCTCCACGCAGAAATGCCCAATAGAGATTCAAACCCTCTGTCACTTTTAAATCGGATTAATCACAGTTTACTAATTAATTAGTCATGATTAATCACCATTTGAAATTTCATACAGTATTTCACTGGGTTTTATAAGCAGAAAGATAAATACATGGGAAATTGTATATATTTAACATACTGTATGTATTAACAGCTTCAAGTGGACTTGAAATGTAAGTACTATAATTTTTAATTATTTTTTTAATGTCTCTGCAGTTTCTATGAACTAAGCTTTTGGCTGGAGTTACGGGTACCGGTATTGTCATTTTCAAACACAGTACAGTCAGAACAGTAAAACTGATGCCAGACTTTTGTCTTGTTGGTGCATCTTTGCCGTTACTCCTTTTTTGCGTGCAAAATAGAAAATTGCACGAGTGAACTTTAGTAGTTCTTACACACTGACGCCCGGTGACGTCGCTGTTTGGAGTGTCAGTGAATGCACCTCGTGGTCTTGTGCTGGACACGGTGGAAGTGTTTGGATTTGCATATATTGAGCACTGATGTTGATATGTTAAGGTAGGAATAGAGTTGAAAAAGAGTGTCAGACTCCGAGGAGATGCTGCACGTGCCAGACATATGCCAAGTCGCGCTGTCTCGTCTCCTCACGTACTCTTTATTTTTGGTCTTTGTGTTTTAGGACAAACTTTTAAGTTGTTTTTTTTAGCGTTTCACGGCTTTTCGGCAAAACACACGAGGAGCAAAAGTTTACCTCATTTCTTAACACGGTAACTCCTGGTTGACTTTTGCATTAGCTGTCATATTTTGATGCCAAAGGGTCAGCAGCCATTGCACATACAGTACATGAAGGCATGTGATAGCATTCGTGCGTGCGGTTTTCCGAGAAGGTCAGTCCAATAAGACTCAGAGAAGCGAGGATGTGATTACTTCCCAGGCTTGAGGTTAATACGTGATGAAAAAACGGACAGAAAAGCTACAGTGGGATGTAGAGGACTGTTGTGCTGCAGTGAAAAGTGACTTTCAGGAGTGCGAGCGTAGCAGAGGAGCAGTGGATTCATTTCAAGCGGAAAAAGGAGTGAGAAGAAACAGGGTGAAGAGCGGGAACAGCCCACATGCTATCACGCTGTTTTTAATAACGGTGCGGCGGCGACCCGAGGCCTCCACGTCCACGCAACGGCTGTGCAATGTCTGCCCGGCGTCTGTGCCTGCACACAAAAGGGCTCCCGTCCAAAAGTCAAGGCATTCTAATCTGTCTGTCAGCTACAAGGGCTGCACAAGACCTGCGCCTGACGAAGCGATGCATTTACCACCTGAAGTGTAGGACACAAGCCCTTGTGGTTTGTGTCCTTGTGGAGGCCCTGTTTTCCTCACTGTTTGCTGTTCGTGAGGTTTTTCCCAATGTATGCAACTCCTGTTGAGCCTAATCAGCATGTAATTAACACTGACAGAACAAGTGAAATTAATTCCTGACCCGACGGTGATAAGTGAAGTCGGATTCCTTATTTATGAATGAAATGGTTTTGTAGTTGGGGCGTAAAAATCCTCTTTACACTCTTCTTAATATGTTTTTAAACATTATTAGAGCTAGAAATGAAAAACACCCTTCTAGTCACCGAGACAGTCCGTCCATCCGTTCATCTTCTTCCAATCCAGTCTGTCAATCCTGGCCAATTGAGAGACACAGTCTCTCCAACATATCCCGGGTCTACCAGCCGGATGTGCCCTGAACACCTCCACAGATTAGGTGTCTGGGCAACCAAGACACCACACAGCATCCAAGGCCTTAAGAGTGCTCCTGGTGGATCTCATCCATCCCCGGGACCCTGCCACCTTTTTAATGACCTCTGAAACCTCAGTGCCAGAGATAGGAGAGCCCACCGTGGAGTTGCCAGGCATTGCTTCCTCGTTGGAAGATGTGTCAGTGGCAGGTCTAGGTCTTAGAAGTATTCCTTTCACCGGCCCACATCTAGAAACGAGGTCAGCGTCATCATCCCCATTTTACACAGTGTTGACAGTGTACTGCTTCCCCCTCCCAAGACGGCGGACGGTGGTCCAGAATCACTTCAGAGTCATGGCTTCCTTGAAATCCCCGGCCTGGGTATTTGTCTCGGCAACCAACCATAGCTGGAATTCGCTTGGTCTGCTGGTACCTGTCAGCTTGGGTCAAAACGACCCGATAGGACTCCTTCCGCTTGATGGCATCCCTCACCTCTGATGTTCACCAACGGGTTTTGGAATTACTGTCACGAGGCACCAACCACATTACGGCCACAGTTACGGTCAGCTCCCTTCACAATGGTGGCACGGAACGTAGTCCGACAACGCCCAGAGAAAAGGTTAGCTCAGATAGACCTCTTGTGACGCGTTTCCCTTGACTTCCCTTCCCTCTGGAGACAGGCCTGGAGGTGCTGCACGTTGGCGAGCATTTGGTTGCTGGGCCTGCACCTATGGGGCCCCGACAGGCATAGCCAAAAGAGGCAACGTGGGTCTTCCCTCCAATGAGCTCACCACTTATAGGAGGGGCCAAAGGAATCGGGTGCAAAGTGAGTTGGTTGGCAGCCGAGAGCGGGAACCTTGGTGGTCCTATCATTTGCTGATGAGGCTGGCTCTCAGTTCGTGGAACGTCACCATTTCCACGACGCACCAGCAGGGGCTCCTTAACCAATCCTGTCAAAGGGGGCTGGACCGTATTCCACTCTGGTGTTGCCGGCAGTGAAAGGCGACGGGCAGGGGTGGCAATTCTTGTTTCCCCTGGCGGTTGGAGTTGAACCCAGTGAACGAGAGGCTCGTTTGCCTTTACCTTCGGGTGTGGGATCGGTGCTGCCTGTTGTGCGCCAAACAGGGGTTTTGTGTTTTATGCATGTGGATTGGAATTTTATACAATAAACAAAGTAAATCATTTTGATTGATATACGTTTCATAACTATAATAATGTATTACGGTCATGACCGAAAGAACGAGATCGCGGATACAAGCGGCGGAAATGAGTTTCCTTCGTAGGGTGGACTCACCCTAAGAGATAGGGTGAGGAGCTCGGCCATCCGGGAGGAGCTCAGAGTAGAGCCGCTGCTCCTTCACATCGAGAGGAGCCAGTTGAGGTGGCTCGGGCATCTAGTCCGGATGCCTCCCGGGCGCCTCCCTGGTGAGGTGTTTCGGGCATGCCCAGCCGGGAGAAGGCCCCCGGGAAGACCTAGGACACGCTGGATGGACTATGTCTCACAGCTGGCCTGGGAACGCCTTGGTGTCCTTCCGGTGGAGCTGGAAGAGGTCGGCGTAAACCGGGAAGTCTGGACTTCCCTACTGAAGCTGCTTCCCCCGCGACCCTGACCCGGATAAGCGGAGGAAAATGGATGGATGGATAATGTATTACGTAGTTATGTATATTTTTTGACCGTGTCAATTATATAATATATAAGTCATTCATTCATTCCCTGCGATTGGCTGGCGACCAGTCCAGGGTGTACCCCGCCTCCCGCCCAAAGTCAGCTGGGATAGGCTCCAGCATAGCCGCGACCCTAATGACGATAAGCGGCATAGAAAATGAATGAATGAATATATAAGTATTTATATGAAACATGCATTGATGTAATGAAAATATTGTTATTTATAGAATTAGCCTATTTAATTTAATGAATTATGGATGCTTCTTAAATGCCAATTTTTTTGTAATTAAATGAAATGAATCCATAAAGAGACGCTTGGGTGTGACTGAGGGGGAAGAACCCGAGAGCCCTGAACTCAATCCCAAAATGACATGAAAATATTTGTGTCTGATTCATTAACACTCATGAACCCCGGGGTGACTCTTGAGCCCCCTGTTATTTGAAGATACTACCTTATTTTATATTTGATACACATATGTGTGTGTTTATATATGTTCATATTTGTGTCCGGGCTATGCCGATAAAGCGCATTTTACAGTTTGTTATTATTCAGTCCTTTATTGGGGTATTTTTATGGCACCAAATAAGGTCCAGTAGGAGGCGTAGTCAGCGCAAACTGCTGTGCGGTGGCCTGTCACACACACACACACACACACACACACGCACGCACGCGCACACACACACTTTCCTCTCGTCTTCCTCCTCTCTTCACAGTATATCAAGTGCATCATCCTCTCGCACCTCACTTTGCCCTCGAGAACAGCGGCCTGCTCACACTCGCAGCACACACACACACACACACACACAGTGCTCAAGCCCGACAGCACCCTTATAAGCGAGATAAGGAACTTGCCACACTAAAGTGTCTGGCTTCTGTCACCCTGCTACCTCGCCTGCAGCACATGTCCTCGGCTGCGGAGCCGAGCGAGAGAATGGACGGAGGCGGAGTGGGAACACGGAGTGGGAGGGGAGAAAAAGGCCACTTTAGGAGGGGGGGACAAGAAGTGCGATAAAGATGCAGAAAGGGAAGGCAGGCAGAAGTGGCGCAGATGGAGCCGGAAAGAGGGAAAAAAGGAAAGTCATAGGAAAGCAAGCGTCCGTGCCAGCCGGTGACTGTTGTTTTTCGGTACATGTTGTCGGCTGGCGCGCCACCAGTAAGCACGAGGCGGATGCAACTGGGAGCGCCTGGTAATTATCGCAATGAACCTCCCTCTGTGCACATGTGCGTTCCACTTAGTAATCTTCACACAAATCCAGTGTGGTTGGTTCGCCTGGAACACGGGAAGAGTTAGAATAATACCGTGCAACCTGTCTGCTCCTCGGCTTCAACTCCTGCCAACGTCTTCCCTGAACATTCCACTCTGCTGTACTTTTGTGTCTTATCGGGCCCTTGCTCGGCATCTCCCACTTTTCCAACAAGTGTTTGCGGCGGGAGGGATGGACTCCTGCAAGTCTACGATAAGGTTCTGTAGTCCTGACTCAGCTTGTACCTACAATCACGTCCTCCAGCCAAGTTACAGAAATTACATCTCCATTAGTTAGGATGGACTCAAACTTCACGTCCTTTTTTTTCCTTGAAACTTTAATAGCCTTTTACAACATTTGTAATAAAACTTGCACATGGCAGGATATATACAGTAGTCCATCCATCCATCCATTTTCCACCGCTTATCCGGGTCCGGGTCGCGGGGGCAGCAGCTTCAGTAGGGAAGTCCAGACTTCCCGGTCCCCAGCGACCTCTTCCAGCTCCATCGGGAGGACACCAAGGCGTTCCCAGGCCAGCTGTGAGACATAGTCCCTCCAGCGTGTCCTAGGTCTTCCCGGGGGCCTTCTGCCGACTGGGCATGCCCGAAACACCTCACCAGGGAGGCGCCCGGGAGGCATCCGGACTAGATGCCCGAGCCACCTCAACTGGCTCCTCTCGATGTGAAGGAGCAGCGGCTCTACTCTGAGCTCCTCCCGGATGGCCGAGCTCCTCACCCTATCTCTTAGGGTGAGTCCAGCCACCCTACGAAGGAAACTCATTTCCGCCGCTTGTATCCGCGATCTCATTCTTTCGGTCATGACCCATAACTCATGACCATAGGTGAGGGTGGGAACGTAGATCGATCGGTAAACAGAGAGCTTTGCCTTCCGGCTCAGCTCTCTCTTCACCACGACGGTCCGGTACAGCGACCGCATTACTGCAGATGCTGCACCGATCCGTCTGTCGATCTCACGCTCCAACCTTCCCTCACTCGTGAACAAGAACCCGAGATACTTGAACTCCTCCACCTGAGGCAAGACCTCACTCCCAACCCGGAGGGTACAGTCCACCCGTTTCCGACTGAGAACCATGGCCTCGGATTTGGAGGTGCTGAGTCTCATCCCAGAAGCTTCACACTCAGCTGCAAACCGCTCCAGTAAACGCTGAAGGTCACAGCCTGATGAGGCCATAAGGACCACATCGTCTGCAAATAGCAGAGACGAGATCCTAAGGTCACCAAGCTGGACTCCCTCAACACCTTGACTGCGCCTAGAAATTCTGTCCATGAAGATTATGAACAGAATCGGTGACAAAGGGCAGCCTTGGCGGAGGCCAACGTTCACCGGAAACAAGCTCGACTTACTGCTGGCAATGCGAACCAGGCTCCTGCTTCGATTGTACAAGGACCGAATGGCACGTAGAAGCGGACCATCAATCCCGTACTCCCGGAGCACCCCCCACAGGACACCACGAGGGACACGGTCGAATGCCTTTTCCAGGTCTACAAAGCACATGTAGACTGGTTGGGCAAACTCCCACATACCCTCGAGTACCCTTGCAAGGGTGTAGAGCTGGTCCAGTGT
Source organism: Oostethus manadensis (assembly GCA_024372805.1). Classification (NCBI taxonomy): domain Eukaryota; kingdom Metazoa; phylum Chordata; class Actinopteri; order Syngnathiformes; family Syngnathidae; genus Oostethus; species Oostethus manadensis. The sequence goes on along the minus strand of QODF01000059.1, from coordinate 207,153 downwards.
TCCGCGACCGGGACGAAAACCACATTGCAGCTCCTCTAACCGAGGTTCGACTAACGGTCGTACCCTTCTCTCCAGCACCCTGGAGTAGACTTTCCCAGGAAGGCTGAGGAGTGTGATCCCCCTATAGTTGGAACACACCCTCCGGTCACCCTTTTTAAAAATGGGGACCACCACCCCGGTCTGCCAGTCCAGAGGTACTGTTCCTGACTTCCATGCAATGTTGTAGAGGCGTGTCAACCAACACAGTCCTCCAACATCCAGAGCCTTGAGAAATTCTGAGCGGAACTCGTCTACCCCCGGAGCCTTGCCACTGGGGAGTGATTTGACTACCCCAATTACCTCAGCCACGGTGATAGAACTGTCCACGTACGTATCCTCAGACTCTGCTTCCTCTATGGAAGGCATGTCAGTGGGATTGAGAAGGGCCTCGAAGTATTCCTTCCACCGACCAACTATATCCACAGTCGTGGTCAGCAAGCCCCCGTCCGCACTGTAAACAGTGTGAACTGGGGGCTGCTTCCCCTTTCTGAGGTGTCGGACGGTTTGCCAGAACCTCTTCGAGGCCGACCGAAAGTCGTGCTCCATAGCCTCACCGAACTCCTCCCACACCCGAGTTTTTGCCTCGACCACCGCCGAAGCCGCGTGCCGCTTGGCCTGCCGGTACCTGTCAGCTGCTTCGGGAGTCCCGCAAGCCATCCATGCTCGATAGGACTCCTTTTTCAGCTTGACGGCAGCCCTAACCCCCGGTGTCCACCATCGGGTTCGGGGCTTGCCACCACGACTGGCACCGACCACCTTGCGGCCGCAACCACAACTGGCTGCCTCAGCAATAGAGGCACGGAATACGGCCCATTCGGACTCAATATCCCGGTCCTCCCTCGAGATGCAGGCGAAGCTCTGCCGGAGATGAGAGTTGAAGACTCGACGAACGGGAGATTCTGCCAGACGTTCCCAGCACACCCTCACTACGCGTTTGGGTCTGCCAGGTCTGTCCGGCATCCTTCCCCGCCATCTAATCCAACTCATCACCAGGTGGTGGTCAGTTGACAGCTCAGCCCCTCTCTTCACCCGCGTGTCCAGAACATACGGACGCAGGTCTGATGATACGACCACAAAGTCGATCATAGACCTGCGACCTAGGGTGTCCTGGTGCCAAGTGCACTTATGGGCATCCTTATGTTCGAACATGGTGTTCGTTATGGACAAACTGTAATTCGCACAGAAGTCCAGCAACAACACACCGCACGGGTTCAGGTCAGGGAGGCCGTTCCTCCCAACCACGCCCCTCCAAGTCACACTGTCATTGCCCACATGGGCGTTGAAGTCTCCCAGTAGAACTATGGAGTCACCAGCTGGGGTGCTCTCCAGCACCCCTCTGATAGACTCCAAGAAGGCTGGGTACTCTGAACTGCCGTTCGGCGCATAGGCACAAACCACAGTCAGGACCCTTTCCCCAGCCCTAAGGCGTAGGGAAGTGACCCTCTCGTTTACTGGGGATGACTCCAACACAGAGGCACCAAGCCGGGGGGCTAACAATAAGCCCACACCAGCTCGCCGCCTCTCCCCAGCGGCAACTCCAGAGAAGAACAAGGTCCAGCCCCTCTCAAGGAGTTTGGTTCCAGAGCCTAAACTGTGGGTTGAGGTGAGTCCGACTATATCTAGTCGGAATCTCTCCGCCTCTTCCACAAGCTCGGGCTCCTTCCCCACCAGAGAAGTGACATTCCATGTCCCAAGAACCAGATTTGGTCGCCGAAGCCCAGGTCGCCCGGACACCCGCCCTCGACCACTGCCCAAATCACACAGCACCGGACCCTTATGCTTGCCCCTGCAGGTGGTGGGTCTGCGGGGGGGAGTTCCCGTGCGGCTTCTTCGGGCTAGGCCCGGCCAGGTCCCACGGGTGAAGACCTGACCACCAGGCGCTCGCCTGCGAGCCCCTCCCCCAGGCCTGGCTCCAGGGTGAGGCCCCGGTATCCCACGTCCGGGCGAGGTGCGGTCACTCCTAATGTTTCTCTTCATATGGGTCTTCTGAATCACTCTTAGTCTGGCTCGTCACCTAGAACCTGTTTGCCTTGGGAGACCCTACCAGGGGCATAAAGCCCCCGACAACATAGCTCCTAGGATCACTCGGGCACTCAAACCCCTCCACCGCGATAAGGTGGTGATTCACGGAGGGGATATACAGTAGTGTTCAAAATAATACCAGTCCAATGTGACTAACCAGATGAAGTGCTGCTATTAGTATATTTTTATCGCTACATGGCAAACAAGTTACCAGTCGGTGCAGTAGATGCTCAAAAAACCAACATTCATGATATGCACGCTCTTAGGGTTGCGCAATTGGCCAATTAGTTGAAAGGGGTGTGGTAAAAAAAAATAGCAGTGTCTGCCGTTGACTTTACAAACTCCGTACTATTTTGTTTTGTTTTTGTATTTTGTTTGTTTGTGGGATTTGTCAATCTTGTAAAGGACTAAACTAATATTTAGTTTTTTTATAAGTGCTTCACATCTGTGTGGTATGGACTTTACCAACTTGTGGCACCTTTCAGCTGTTAGTCCCCTCCAACGTTCTTTATCAGTCCCCAATTAGATTAACGTCTGGGGATTGGCCTGGTCACTCCATAACATTCATTTTGTCGGTTTGGAACCAAGATGTTGCTGGCTTACTAGTGTGTTTGGGGTGATTGTCTTGTTGAAACAGACATTTCAAGGGCATGCCCTCTTCAGCATAAGGCAACATGAGCTCTTCAAGTATTTGGACATATGCAAACTCATCCATGATCCCTGCTATGGGATAAATAGTAGGAGAAACATGCCCATATCATAAAGCTTCACCGTCTTCACTGTGTACTGTGGCTTCAATTCAGAGTTTAGGGGTCGTCTCACAAACTGTGTGCAGTCCTTGGACCCCAAAAGAACAATTTTACTCTCATTTGTCGACAAAATGTTCCTCCATTTCTCTTTAGGCCAGTTGATGTGCTCTTTGGCAAATTGTAACCTTATCTGTACTTAACTTTTTTTTAACAGAGGGACTTTGCAGAGATTCTTGTAAATAGATTAGCTTCAAACAGACGTCTTCTAACTGTCACAGTACTTGCAGGTAACTCCAGACTGTCTTTGATCATCCTGGAGCTGATCATTGGCTGAGCCTTTGCCTTTTTTGACTATTCTTTCATCCATTTTGATAGTTGTCTTCCGTTTTCTGCCACATGTTTCTGGTTTTGCTCTCCATTTTAAGGCATTGGACATCATTTAGGCTGAACAGCCAAACGTTTTTTGCACCTTTTCTTAAGTTTTCCCCTCTCCAATCAACTTTTATAATCAAAGTACGCTGTTCTTCTGAAAAATGTCTTCAAGGACCCATTTTCTTTCAGGCTTTCAAAGCGAAATGATGTTCAACAAGTGCTGCTTTTATCCTTAAATAGGGTCCCCCCGATTCTCACCTCTTTTTTCACTACATTGATCACTGATTGAATGCCCCACGGCTGTTTTTGGACACGCCCCTTTCAACTAATTGCCCAATTGCACAGCCTTAAGAGCGTGCATATCATGAATGCTGGGTCTTGTTTGTTGTCTGAGAATCTACTGCACCTACTGGTAGCTTGTTTGCCATTAGCAATAAAATATACTAATAACAGTACTTAATTTGGTTAGTCACGTTGGAATGCTGTTATTTTGAACTATGTACATATACTGTATATTTGTATGTTTTTTTGGTCAAGGCCGCCTAAAAAGATATGGTACATCATGTTCTGAAAATGACATGTGCATATCACCGCCATGCCTAAAGCGGTGTTTGTGGCACAATTTATATGAAATTCCCATGAG